>VXCM01007852.1:0-16233 GCA_014773175.1 Lucifuga dentata
TGGAGGCAGATGATTCGCTGTGGTGACCCCTGAAGGGAAAGCCGAAAGGAAAAGAAGAAGATACAACACACCACAGAACAAACAAAACAGCTCCATTTCCTAAAATTAATAATTCAAAAAAGAAAGGAAATCCAAAGAGAAACAATGGTCACATTTCAACAGATGTCAAATGAACATAAAATAAGAAATCTAAGGGTACAGTATGAAGTACATTTATATCAATTCATTACTTCCAGATTACTGCTGTCCTTTCAGATGCTGTTTTAAGAAAGTTTTGAACCGATCCTTATTATTTTCTTGTATTATATGCACTGGCAGTGAGTTCCAGATGACCATGGCTCTGTACATTACTGTGCTCTGTAACATATTTGTTTTTGATTTAGGTAACCTGAACCTTTTTTCTATCGCGTATTGTGTTTGATAACTATGCTGAAAAAACTGAGAAAATAACTGTTGATATAATAGTTTTGGTGTTCTTGTCACCGTGTATTTCTGATTAAATTAAGCAAAGCATAGGTGAATCTCTGTCTGACAATTAGCCAGCCCAGACAGACATGCATGTTAGCTACATTAGCTCTGTAAGAGCAACGCAAAGTACAATGTGCAGCTTTATTTTGAGCAACTTGCAATTTTTCCATCTCTGTAACTGAAGCACTGGACCAAATCACTGAGCAGTAATCAAGTTGTGACAGAACTAAAGCATTTATAACTTGTTTGATGACATCTGGTGGCATACTATTTAAACCTCTTCTAACTACTGACAGCCCTCTACCCATTCTACTCACAGTATTGTCAATCTGTTTAGACCACGATAATGTATTATCTAAGATCACACCTAATAGTTTTGTTTCTTGTACCTGTTCAATGGGTATATTATGAACATTCAGTTTCAGTGTAGGTTCAGCCCTTAGCCTATACTTTGATCCTAGTATAATAGACTTCTTCTTGCCAACATTTAGTGCCAATTTATTATTGGTGACCCATTCTACCACAAGCTTTAACTCCCTATTAAGAATGTCATTAAACTTTACTGTTGATGACACCGATTCATGAGGTTTTCTAATGTGTCCATCCATAGTCCATCCCTTTAAAACAAGAACCTGCCTTTAATCCTCTCCTTTAATGATCATGTTAATTAAAGTAATCTGATAAAATGGAGATAGAGAAAGAGAGAAAGAGAGAGAGAGAGGGAGAGAGAGGCATGGAGAGACATCATGGGTTTGTCCTTCTCCGGAAATATTCTGGACACAGATAACTTGATAAACCCACCAGAGAAAATTCTAATATCTAAGAATATTCTTAATATGTAAAATGTAATATTCTGTCATATTCTGTTCGACACAGCCAGCAGTGACATGTCAGGATAACAAGCTGCTAAAAAAAAAAAAAAAATAACTGCAAGAAACGTGGCCTGTGTTGCTCTGTGTCTGATTCTGCAAGCAAACATGAATTTCAGGCAGCAAGAATGCTTTCCACCATCTTTTTACCTGCTTTTATCTCATGTAGAGATCTTGGATTTTCTCCTCAAGCTTTGCTTATGCTACTTATTGTGTTCTTTGAAAGTGTAATTGTTAAATCAATCAATAACTAGTAAAGCATTCTGTTTATCTAAAATAAATCACGCTGCTTGGCTAAACGTAGCAAACTTGTTCAGCCACTTGTTTTAAGACTGTTTTTAGTCTAAAAATGTTAAGTCTTACTTTTCAAAGGCTTGTCTTTGCAGAGATCAGTCTTGTTGGGAGAAGAAGTGAGTCATGTAGTAAAGCTGTAACCCACTTAACCCAGAGTGGGTTAAAAGTGCAAGTAGCTGCTGTCTCTGATGTTTACCACATTAACCACCACACTTTGACTATTAAGACCTACAGTAAGCCGACATGTGGCGAGATGACGTCTTTTTGAGGCCTACAAAGTTCAGTCCTCTGTGGCAGATTTTCTATTCATTTTTTCATCAACAATCTGATTTCTGCAGAAAATAAACTTTGTCCCTGTTAAAGCTCTATGATGACACTCTTAAAAAAAATAACAACCATGTTTGGTAGTAGCCCTGCGATGACTGGTGACCTGTCCAGGTGAACCCCGCCTCTCGCCCAATGACCGCTGGGATAGACTCCAGCCCCCCGTGATCCTTAACAGGACAAACGGGTACAGAAAATGGATGGATGGATGGATGGATGATTGGCAGTAATGTAACATGTACACAGGTCATATTTATTGGGCTTAAATATGCAGAATCACTGGTTTGTCCTTTAATCAGCACCACTGACTTGGCTGATTTAAGTCACCAACTCTGAATATGCCACATCTATAGCAGCCTTGTGCTGGTGAACAGATTTTGCAGTTTATGAAAAGAAGTGTAAAGGAAGTTGCATTGGCCATTTGTCTCCTTAACTCAAATATTAGCTAATCACACATTTGCAATTGTAGTTTGAATCAGTTCAAACATAATTTTGAGGATCTTTCATTGTAGAGAGCAGCTGCAGGTAAATGAAACATAAGGATCACAGCTTAAGGGCTTTAAGCTGAAGCCAAAGGTGTAGCATCGCTAACAGCACGAGGACAGAAAGCTACGTGTGTTCAGTTGTTCAGACTGTCAGTACTTCAAACCTGTTTCGATCCATGTGAAGCCTTGTTGTTTTCACTATAGCTGATACCTGTGCTGTCCTGTGCTAAAGACAAGCAATGCTAATGCAAATAAAAGCTTTTCACCTCAGGATGTGGTAGCATTCTGTGCTTATAGACCAAAAATATCCATCACATTCTGCAAAATATGGAGAGTGAGCCTGAGAACAACCTATACTCATCAAAACACATACATATTCTTTTTCTTCTTCTTCTTCTTCTTCTTCTTCTTCTTCTTCTTCTTCTTCTTCTTCTTCTTCTTCTTCTTCTTCTTCTTCTTCTTCTTCTTCTTACTATTATTATTATTATTATTCATCCTATTTCAGAAGCCGCTGCATTTTTTCTTGTCACAAGAAGGCATGCTGAGTTGTAGCTGTAATCAATGTGTGTGAAGCTGATCCGAGTTGGCTAGGTCACGATTCATTCAAACGTGTTTGAATTTATCGGTTGACAGATAAACGCAGGCAAAAGACTCGAATCTCAACGGTAGTTTTCAACAGCCAATGAAAACATCAGCTGGTGACACGACTGAGGAAGGAGAAAGAGAAACAGGAAGCGTTAATGTTGACATGACATGCATATTAAACATGCTTACCTCCAGCTCACTGCAGGGAATACAGCCCACTCTGACCATCCACTTGGTGGATGGCTCACACCACTTCCTGCGTTTCTCTACTTTTTTCTTGATGCACAGACAACAACAGTTGCAAGCCGTATGGTAGTGATGTTTAGCTCGAGCTCCACACAGCATCCAGCTTTTGAAGTGGAAGTATTGCGGAGATATGTTTCAATATCTCATTTCAGCATGCCAAAAGTCACGTGAACACTATAAGCGAAGCTTTGTTACGTCAAACATGCGTCAGAGACTTTCCGAGTGGACTTTGAAAAGGGGCGGGGCTTGAGTAGCAGAAGAACAGCCAAATAAAAATACTGTTGTAATATTATAAGAGTAAATTACTATCTGTGTTACACCAGCATGTTCCTCCAACATATTTGAAGCAAAAACTACTTCTCCATCCATACAAGCGTTTCTTTGATAAACGATAAAACAGAATAACGGTGTATTTTTGTAGCATATCTGCTTCATTGAAGATACAGATACAAATACAAATGCTGACATTAGTATTTATATTTCATGTTGCTACTTAAAAGTCAGTTATGAACTCATCACTATATTAGATTTCCAACACTATAACACTTTATACTTATTGTCACGTAATGAAAAACCTACAGTTGTAAGAAAGTTACAGTACAGTTAAGCTGTGTTCACATGCTGACAGTAGAAAACTGCCCAGCCTCTGATGACAGCGGAACGCAGCGCCAGACGGCAGGCAACAACCGTAGACGCGGAACCGTTGCCATGCCAATTGGCAATAGCGAATCAATATTGGCAGGATGCAACAGTGTTTTATAATTTTGCGCAATGTTTTATAAAACAAGGAAAGCTCTGGCTCTGGCCGTTTTATATGCTCATTTGAAGAACCGACAGAAAATGCAGACATGCACATGCATGTGTGTTCAACCCATTTTACAGGAGCGCAAATTGCTGGAAAAAAATCCATCAGCTAAATTCAAGAGCTGAGGATGTATGAACAGACATTCAGAACATATTTCAGACTGTCGACAACTCAGCCGTCCATCTTTGACCCAAGAATATCAACATCCGGTTTGTCTTTGCCGCTGCAGTAAGCAGAAAAAGTTGAAACATTTTAACTTTTGACGGCACGTTCCGTCTGGCTGTGTGCCTCTCTCACCGCCAGCGGCGGCGTTTTCTGTCGTCCTCTCATTGAAAAGAATGGAACACGCGGTTTTCCATCCACCGCATACCGTCAGCATGTGAATGCAGCTTTACAGTTAGGTCAGAATCAATATCCAGCCTTAGCTGCAGCATGTGGTTGTGGTCCGTCTGGTAGCAGCTTACCAGACGACACACAGTACTTTCTTCTTCCCTATGAGTCGACATTGCTCTAACTTCTCCATCAGCAGCAACCATCAGCAGTAACAGGAGTTTTGAGTAGCTAAATACTGGTGCTGTGATTAGTTGTTCAACCTAAAACAGCTAAAATGTGTTGAGAAGACATGCTAACTTTTGATAAACTGACATTCTTATTAGATAAATTTGCTCCTGTACAGTTCAAAAAAGCAGTTATACTTTAAACCACCTCGGAAAATGGCTGCTGTTTTCCAGCTAAAAGAAACTGCCACGAGAAAAATTAAATTGGGTGCTCATGTAGACAATTTAGAATATTTAAAAATCTTAATTAGAATAATAATAATACTTGGTGACTTGATGACTGACCTTAAAATTAACATATCTCTGCACCTTTAATCAAAGAAAGTCCTTATTTACAGTACGTGACCCTCCTGCTTCTCTTCTGTCAGCAGCAGCAAAAAGGGAATAAAATGTCGGTGACTTTCCTCTCACTCCATGAAGTTCACACCGTTCTAGACTCCATCTGTACCAACTCATTATTATTCATTTATGTACTGCAATTAGCATTTGATGTGTTTGGAGTGCAGCAGCTCCTTATGACCTTTTAGTTTTAGGTGACACCACAGCAGATAATGTCAAGTTTAGTCAAAAATGTGCCATCATCACCCAGCTTCCAGAATGTCTCCGTCCTTCTGGTTTAGTCCTCATACAGCAGATCTTTACCTCCAGCATGGAGGTCATGTGATCACTAGTGTTTGTCTGCTGTTAGAAGAATATCTCTAAAAGTTATGGACAGATTTGGATTAAATTTGGGGAACAGATAACATTGAGAGGAAGAAGTGACTAAATTTTGGAGATGATCTGGATCAAATTCTGGATCCAGGATCCAGAAGAAATCTATATGATCAGTGCTAATGGGTTCATTTTGATGAAATTTAGCATGGTGGCTCATCTTTATTGGGGATTTGGTTGGCTCTGATGGAGGTATGTGGTCTCTGAGTGCCTTCTTGTTTTCCATATGAACTGCTGGATCACTTACCTGCAAAAAAGAAGTGACAAATCAAAACCTAAGAAACTCTAAGCAGCAGTAAAAAAAAAAAAAAAAAAAANAAAAAAAAAAAAAAAAAAAGTGGATTTGCTTTTCTTTTCCTGTTTACTGAAATCAGAACCGTTGCTGGTGTTTTGGTGTTGGTGACATGTCGAGTTTGGAGGTATCCCGTTTTGAAACCAGTTATGAGTGTCCTGCAATCGTGGACGAGTCTCTTGAATAATGGACACATAATTTTCTATTCAAATACAGAGGAAAGAAAATTATGAAGCCATGAAATTTTGAGCTGTTGACAGAACCTCTTGAGGTGAAAAATACAAAAATCATCATGTAGTCAAATCCTGAACTTATTCCCCCTGATCAGAACACCTCAGAAGGTTTCCTTTGTGATTGACCAGAATGCTTCTATTCAGTGGTTCCATTCAAAATCTGATTTAGCAATAATCTTCAACTGGTGAGAGGCGACACTCCATGACCCAAATACCAGTTTCTGAAGCCAAGGTTCTGTTCGCCAGCACCTCACTGTTATAGCTGTTTGTAGGTGGTAGGTCTTCATGATGATGGTCCCTGTTTTTTTTTTATTTTTATTTTATTTCAGAGCACTCAGTTTGAGCTTCCAGGGATCACTGACAGCAAAGCTCACAGCCTCATCAGGGCCTGAAGCCCTTGTTGAATTAAAATGGTCTCATCTTATTTGAGTGTATATATTTAATACAGTAAATCTGGCCAGTTCAGGGGAAAAGCTCAGATCAGGAGTCTCACTGTGTATGTGAAACACAGACAGCAAACACAGCATCCACATAATAAAAAAAATAAAAAATAAAATAAAAAAAAAATCCATAATGGATGAGGACAGAACAGTTGGTTACCCATCCAGTGGTGGAACCAGACAATTGTCTTAGGGGTGGCCAGGCTGAGACCAGCGTTCTCTTTAGGGTGGCTCCTTAATTGGTATTTTGTTCAGGTTTTTCCTGCATGTTGCGGTGTTGTAGGACAAAAAAAAAAAAAAAAAAAAAAAAAAAAAACATATGCAAAGTAGCCATATGTAGCTTCTAATACAATCCAAATCACATCATATAAAGAAATAGTAGACAGTAATAAATCAGATATTTAGCACATAACAAATCATGACAATTCTGGCCTGGCCCCAAGACAGTTAGCTAGGTTAGCTTCATGAATTTACTCAGGATAGAACAGGAAAACTTGAGTTAGCATTAGCAGCAGCAGCTAGTTAAGACAGTTAGCTAGGTTAGCTTCATGAATTTACTCAGAATAGAACAGGAAAACTTGAATTAGCATTAGCAGCAGCAGCTAGTAAGTAGCTAATGTTGCAGCTTACCGCCACATGTTTCCTTAAGTTCCATGTTGAGTTCTTAGAAACTGAAATGTCGCATTTTTAGGTTGACAAAGATGCAACGTATTGTGTAGCTGTTGGTTCTACTAGACTTTGGGGGGGGGAATATGGCCAGATGATGCCAGGGACGAATACTTCTGTAATTGTCCGCTGTTTCTCCACACCAGCCTTTCTCTTTTTAGAATCCATTTTTCGTCTAAGCGCCAAGAAAACAATGAAAGAAAAAAAAAATCGTGTTTGCTTAGTTTAAGTTCATTTTAATTCATATTATATTATATATCAAGCCATGTGAACCTATTGTTGGGATGGGACGGAATGCTAAATGTGACTGGACCAACACAAACACACACACACACACACACACACACACAGTGGAGCAGTCACTTTCACTTTCTCTGCTGCAGTGGAGAAAGCAGAGAATTTTGACTCGTTGCGTCGGAGCGATGTCTCACAGATAATGAAAAAGTAACACAAAGAGTGCGACCAAATGTAACAGAGTAAAAGTATATGTTTTTCTTCATAAATACACTCAAGTAAGAGTTAAAAGTATCCTGCAATAGAACTACTTAGTAAAGTATTTTGTTAATAATAGTAATTTTGTGGAAAAAGTTACTTAAGTAAATGTAACGGAGTAAGTGGAATGCGTTACTACCCACGTCTGACCACAGGCCACGCCCTGGCTCCACCATTGGTGTCCACCTCCACACAGTGCCGTGTACTGGCATTCATGGTTCTGGTGCTTTTATGATAAGCATGATGACTGTGTGGTAGAGGAGGCTTTGGTTTGTTCTTTTCTAGTCTTCACATATCAGTCACATAGAGTTTTCCACTTCATGCGACGGAAGATTTCTCAGATTCCAGAATTCATATCTGTTGTCAGGAATTGGCAGCCATTCATTAGTATTTTTTATTTTATTTTATTTATTTATTTAAACAGGGACTATGCACAAAAAAAACATGAAGCTCAAACTGAGAGGAGATGCTTTGTACCAGACTTAGCTAACAGCTAATTTCCATCTGCAGTACCTTGGCAGGTAAAACATAAAACAAACGACTGTAATACACAGACATATAACATCACACATCAGTACACTAGTACACACACAATCACTTTACACAACCACAAGTTTCAAAACAGAATAAAATGTCATTCATAATCAAAANTTTTTTTTTTTTTTTTTTTGCACCATTTGTGTCTTTAGAATGCTAATGGAGGATCGTCACGATTCCTCCATTAGCATGACATGCCGTTTTTGACATGAAATTGATGCTCAACAATCAGCATCATCTTCACACGTGATACGCTGACAGGCCAGGGGGAAAAGTTTGCTGACGTGGTTGGATTGAGCCATTTTCCCTGGTAACAGTGCAGTAATTACAAAATTACAAACTCACTTTTGATTGGACCATTTTATGTGCTAAAAGTGCGGGGATTGGTCAAAATTGTGAGCTCTGGCATAATATGCGCTGATTGGTTGATTTTGCATTGAATTATGCAATCGCAGAATCGCAGAATCCCGGAGGGACTGAGGAATGGAGTGACAGAAAAAAGTTAACTATTGGTCTGATTAAGGTCCTTTGGCGTCATTTCTTAAAGAGGCAAACATCATTTTAGTATTTAATGTGACTATGTACAGTAGTAGGGAAATGATTTCTAATGACACCATTTCAAGAGTTGGAATCTCCAGTTAATTTTTCAAACATTTCACAGTAACTTTTCAGTCACATCAGCTTAATATGTCAGGATGAAAGCTCGGGTTTGGAGCTGTGAAGCAGCTGCTGCTGTCCATCAAGCTGCTTATCAGTCTCACTGATAAGCAGCTTGAAGTGATGATTTGTAACTATTAGCAGAAATTAACAGCATATGTCACTGTCATGAATAAATATAACTAAAGCTGCTTTTGAAAGGTGTGATGATTGCTTGACTAAATTAATAACAGTAAATATGTAATTTTTACTAAATGTGAGCTAAACGGTCCATTTTTCTATAGTTGAAAATACATTTTGCAGTCGAGTTGTTGGTAAAATAAATGCACCGCAACCTTTCCACTATTATAGGTTTTCTAATACCTCAGTATATAATGTTGAGAAGTTTTAATGATATTCTAAAATTCATGCAAAGATTACTAAGGTGTGTAAAAGAAAGTAGTTTGTTGTTTCAACACGTCACAAATTAAGCTGGTTTGATTTTCAGTTTGTAGCTACAGACTATGAACTTTAACTCAAAAGCTCATTAAGGTTCTCAACTGAATCTCTGAGTTGTAATTGTTAAAAATTAAATTATTTATAACTTTTGCTATTTAAAAAGTTGAATAGAGTTGATAGAGTAATATGAGATTTGATAAGTACTGTATACTTGATACTGCATTTAGATTTGCTAAAATGCTATTGAACACCAAACCTAAATGTGGGAAACAGACTTGCTGATGACCTTTTCAGTTGTTCGGAGTTTTATGCTGTTCTGCTGAAAATAACTGATTTCACCATGAAGAAAAGTCTTTTTTTTCCCTCTCCCACAGGGATTAAAGTGATTGGTGGCGTGAAGGAGCTGACAGGAGAGGAGTTTGGAGTCTATGTCAAACGAATTTTACCTGGTGGCCTTGCCTCAAGTGATGGTGAGTACTTTCTGAGGTGCTTTGACTTGACGCTGCGCTAAGTTTAAGCGCTTCTTACAACTCTCCGATGTTCAGAATGTTGTGGAATTCCTGTAAACATTCAGCTCTAAAGCAGGAACCATGTGTTTTCTTCCATGAGTTTCTTGCTCTCGTTCCCACTTTGCTTCAAGTACAGTGAAGATAATAGAAATTATAGTAAATGACTGCCTGTGACTTAACCTTCTAGTGTCAGTTCCTCATCCTGAAGCATCATGATGTTGTCTGATGTCTCCAGCAAAGATGTCGCTGCGTCTCTCATGCTAACAGTGGCAGCGCATGCTAGTCATCTGTCCGGTCATCTGTGCTTCAATAAGTGCGATCGTTCACAAAGTTCACTTTTAAAAATTTTCTCTGCTCTTTTTTGCATTATGGGTAATTCAGAGTTCTGACAAACATCATGAGATCTTTTTTTTGCCTCGTTTTGTACGAAAACAAGCTAACACGAGTATTTGAAATTGACAGTAGTCGGCTTGGTTGTGTGTCTGTTGAAGTGTCTTGTGGAGAGATTTTACTTAGTTTAGCCTTTACATAAGTTAAATGGACCAAAGAGCCATGAATGGGTGATGTGATGTGATCTTCATGGATATTAGTGGAATGATTTAATATTATTAATTCTAATGATAATAATGTGCTGTTTTATGGGAGCGGACTGACTTAAATAATTGGATTTAATTTTCAGCATCTTCTCTGTGCAGCTCAGAGCTGCAGATCCTTCATCCCAAATGATGATGGAGGTGTAGAAAGGATGCTGAGAGTTATTTACATACTGGTGTTTTAAAGGACATTGGAGTTGTTGAATTTTTGTAATTTGAATTGACTCTATTCAAAGTCGATTTTCAGGGTGAAAAGACATCTTGCAGGGCTCAAGACTCTGTGACTCAGACTCCTTGGTTGTTCTTTATGCAGGGCCTCCATGGAAAACTTTAGTCTTTTGTCTTTTCTACTTCGGAAAACTCCCTGGTCATAACTGCTCCAAACTACTTCCTCTGCTGTTGGAGCAATACATTGCTAGCTTATCTACAGTAGCAAAACCTGAAGACTTGTTAGAATAGAGTTGCCTGCAGATATCCTCACCTTTATAACAGATGTTGATTTAAGGCTCTGAAATGAGCTCAAATTCTTTGCCAGAAATCTTCAGGAAGTTAGGATTCAATGATCCAGACCTCTGCAAAGGTACATGAGAAATATGAGTCATAAGTGTTCAAAAGCTGGCTTTAGAAAAAGGGGACTCATGACCACACTGGCAATGACTGGTATAAATAGACTTCAGTTCTATACAGGACTAAATGGGCACATTTCCACTGTCGGGCCAAACGATTACCAGAGCCTCTTCGTATCATTCTGCGCTGCTCTGCACTTGTGGGAAAGGTTACCGTTTCTGCTTCCATCTGTGAGGCTGCTAAAACCAGACAGGAAGTGCTGCAAGTGAAAGCAGCACATTTTGCGTTTGGAAACGCAGCCGCTAGGAGTTGAGATTACTGCACCGATCGCTGAAAATTATACTCCGTATCAACAATATTACACCAGACATTTAAAATAAAAGGCTTAACTTAAAAAATAGAGTTATCCTTTGGCTCATGACTCGGCTGACATAACCTGGCTTCACAGAGGGACCATGATCACAGATCCTCAAAGACTGGGACCTTAGGGACCGTCTAAAAATGTTCCCATTCATCTGTTAATGTCAGCATAGAATTCTAGCAGCACATTTGTTCACATTTGAATAGTAGTGAATTCCTCTACATATCACAAACAAAGAGAGCGGATCAGTAGTGTTTTCCCAGCACTGTAGATCATATTAGAAAAGCTTCTTCTAGCTGAAGCTTCACTGTACACAGAGAATGATCACGTGACCTTTCTTTGACCTCCAACAGGGAATCTGATGCCAGGGGACCAGATCCTGGAAGTGAATGGGGACAGTCTCGTAGGAATCACAAGTGAAAGGTGGGCTGTTAATGTTTTCTGGCTGTCTCGTTTGTTTGAACCGCACGACTAAGGTGATGCATCGCAATGATGTAATCATGTTTCAGTGTGTCTTTGTCTCTGTGGATTTAGAGCTGTGGACATCTTGAGAGCAGCATCAGCAACCAATCACATGCGACTTCTCATAGCCAGAGATGAGGAAGCAAAGTAAGTGTTCTGTTTGTGGGAGAGTTGCATGTTTGTTTTATGTGGAAACTGTCACACATAAGTCCCATCAGAAGTGTGTAGAGTAGCCAGAAACTATACTCAGGTATTGTTACTTTATAATAGTGACTCAAATATAAGTAATAAAAACTTTGAATTTGAATTTTGAAGTAAGAGTAGTCACCAAAATAATGACTTAGTGAGAGTAATAAAGTATCTATTAAAAAGATTACTTGAGTAGTGAGTAACTTTGATCAAGTTTATTCTTTAGGATAATCAACTAGCTATAAAGGCTCGTCTGAGGAAAAAAACATATGCAAAGTAGCCATATGTAGCTTCTAATACAATCCAAATCATATCATATAAAGAAACAGTAGACAGTAATAAATCAGATATTTACCACATAACAAATCATGACAATTCTGGCCTGGCCCCAAGACAGTTAGCTAGGTTAGCTTCATAAATTTACTCAGAATAGAACAGAAAAACTTGAGTTAGCATTAGCAGCAGCAGCTAGTTAAGACAGTTAGCTAGGTTAGCTTCATGAATTTACTCAGAATAGAGCAGGGAAAACTTGAGTTAGCATTAGCAGCAGCAGCTAGTTAAGACAGTTAGCTAGGTTAGCTTCATGTATTTACTCAGAATAGAACAGGAAAACTTGAGTTAGCATAAGCAGCAGCAGCTAGTTAAGTAGCTAGATTAAATTCATGAATTTACTCTGAGTAGAACAGGAAAACTTGAGTTAGCATTAGTAGCAGCAGCTAGCTAAGTTAGCTTCATGAGTTTACTCACAATAGAACAGGAAAACTTGAGTTGGCATTAGCAGCAGCAGCTAGTTAAGTAGCTAACGTTGCAGCTACATGTTTCCTCAAGTTCCATGTTGATTCTTAGAAGCTGAAATGTCACATTTTTAGCAGACAAAGACACAACGCATTATGTAGCTGTTAGTTTTGGTAGGCTGAAAAGAAAACAGTGTTTGAATGTGTGGCCAGGGATGTGCCTCTTCTAAACCTCCCGTTGTTGATTCTGCCATGACTGTTCTACTCTGAAACCATGGAAACGGAGGGTGGGGGCGTGGCTACTTAGGAGCTGAAGCAGACAGTGTAGTGCCTGACAATGAGAGAAAAACTGAACGTGACTGAATTCAAACGGTGAAATCAAAAGTAACGCAAAGAGTGTGACCAAATGTAAAGGAGTAAAAGTATATTTTTATCTTCATAAATATACTCAACTATGAGTTAAAAGTATCCTACAATAAAACTACTCAGTAAAGTACAATTTTGTGAAAAAGTTACTTATCATATATACTGGAGTATAAGCCGAGTTTTTATTACCAAATGTCACAGATCAAATCAGGGGTCGGCTTATACAGGAGAAATTCAAATTTGATCCCAGAGAAGGAAATTTCCAGGGGTGGAAATACTACCATTACCACTACCCATGGAAAATAGCTTAACTCATACCTTAGAATGAGATATTTCCTGCCTAAACATCTTATCAGCACATTTTGCGGTGGCCAGTAAGCTCTGCTGTGATTGGTCAAAGACAAACGAATGGGCCAATCAGAGACGACCTTATAAAAATGCTGTTTCATATACCGGTACGGTAACGTTATTTGGTAGTCTCGTTCATCATCAGATTTTGTGCTTTGTTAGCAAGAAGCTTGAGATAAGATACAACACAAAATAAAAACGACACGACTCAGAAGAGGAAAAGAGCTTCGTTTGAAGTACGATGCTCTTTTCCTCTTCTGAGGAAAAGAGCATTAAGACACAGTTAAGACATGGTTTAAGGCACGTTACACAGAGCAGGGCTGGAATAAACTGTTTGGTGATTAAGATAAGGAACAGGAGTCCTGAAAAGTTAATGTCAGCTAATGTCAATTACGGTAATCAGCTGTTACCGGTACCGGTACATGGATCATTTTCAGAAAATCACAGGAATACTATGATAATACCCAGAAAAACAGGTAATTTGCTAAATAAATTGATGGAACAACATCAGGGGGTCAGCTTATATACAGGTTTCTTTAAAAATCTAAATTTGCAGGTCAAAATCTTGTACAAGATCAGCTTATAGTCGAGTATATATGGTAAGTAAATTAACGGAGTAAATCTAACGCGTTACTACACACCTCTGGTCTCCAAATTTTTATTTTTCTCATAGTTAAAAACTGACTAGTGAAAATTAACCCCAAACTAATAACTGACAATATACTTTCATTAAAAGAAAAAAGGAGAAAACTGTGTTAGAAAAGTGTAAATCCTGACTTCGTTTTAGCCATGAAATAAATCAGTTTGTTAAAACATCAGCTTGTTAAAATTGTGTTCAAGAGTTTTGCTGTATATCTTTGTTTTAGCTAAAAAAAAAAAAAAAAAAAACAGTCTCTTTTATTATTATTGTTAGACAACAGTAACTGCTGCTGCGCTGTGATTGGATCTCAGCAGGTGGGTCATTGGGTGGTTCGTGTTTCATTTTTGCTTTGTCCATTTTTAAAATAATTAATAACTTTTTTTTTTACGTGGGCTGTCACTGTCCACCTTGCAGGTGCAGGTACACATTTACAGCAAGTAAACAGGAAGTAAACTTTTACGGTGTGACAGGTTGCGGCAGCTCCTGATTCAAAAATAGCTTTATTAAGGAGAACGAGCAGGCAAAACACAGTGACATTTTCAAATTTTGGGCAGATTTCATCTCACAAATGTGTCCCAGCATTATGGATCTGACTGAGATCTGATCACAATGTAAGATCTTACTGACACTTTGCATTAACATGTTGCTGTTGGTAACCAGGGGCGGATCTAGGGTTAGTGGAGATCCAGGGCTCCACTGAAAAATCAAAAAATAAATAAATAAAATAAAATAAAATAAATAAAAATAAATAAATACATACATACATACATACAAAAATAAATAAATAAATAAATACATTAATTAATTAATTAAAAAAAGATTTAAAAAAAAGGAAAAACCCAGATCTCCACTGGAAAATCCAGACATGAGGTAGCTTTGGCTTTGATAGATAGCCAAAGCTATTTTATATCTACCAAAGCTAAATATACGTTTTGAGGAATGCCGAAGAAATGTAACAAATCATGTTACATCTTTTAAAAAGTTGTGTGAAGTTTAAAATCTTTTAAAACAAAAACCTTTACAATGATCTAAACGGGGGCTACAGTGGTGCGTTATGTCCGTTCCATCCACCAATTCGGTCCGACTAATCTGTTCATCGCCAAGGCGGAACCACTGTGGTTCTGCCTTGGCGATGAATTTGGGTAATTTGCAAAAACGCTACAGAAAATTCAAAACACNCCCCCCCCCCCTCCCGAGCGCCGACCTTGCTGATAACATACCTGGACACAGATCATATTTTCAACATCTATTAAGATATTAAAATGTGAGAGTCCGCACGTAACAACATATAATGATAAATTTGACAGTTTTGGTCCTGTGCTGTGGAGAATACACACCTAAAAGAACACAACACACACTAACACTTCCTTTTCACAACCAACCAGAGGCCAGACTCTCAAAACCAGAAACCTCACAAAATCTCTCACCATCAAACCTGATCAAACACAACTTCAGAGTAAGCATAGTCAGTGACGACAATGTGTTGGTTTTCTAGTCTAATTCATTTTATTAAAACAAGACTGCTGTTGCGTTTGGAACTCCTTAGTTTCTGTCAGCTTCTCTCCCAAATGGCTATCAATCTGTCCCAGGGACTTTGCACAGACTGTGCAAAGAAAAGAAAAGAAAGAATCCGCTAAATTATTTTGTATTTTGTCCCTGGTTTAACTTGCTGGGAGCTCCTCCTGCTATAACAGTCTAAACTTCTAAAGTGTGCATGAAGTTCCAGCTGCTGATAAAGCTGCTTTCATCTTCCTGTGAGCTCCTGACTTTGCTGATACTAGCTAATGGTTCTTTGTGAAAATATTTGCAAAGGCAGCAGCCTTTACTATCCTAATCTGACTACAAACAGTTTGGGTTAAAACCAGGTTGGTGGCAGCTGTCAGCAGCATGTGGATCATCTTCCTGTTAAATCTACTTTTTATTTGTTGAGAAGTTGAACATGGCAAATTTAACCCTTGTGAGTCTTGGGGACTTTAATTTTTGCAATCATTTTGTTTTTTTTTCTATTTTTACCACCTTAAATAAGTGTTTTCATCTGAGTGCTTGGTGTATTTTATTTCAGCACAATCTCAGCTTTCACTCTAATCATCACTTTTTGACTTTCAGATGCAGTACCTGTGCAATAGATACAAAAACACACAAAACAGGAAAAAAAAAAGCTATAAAAACACCACATCTACTTAGTGATAAATCTGCAGGGCTGGCTAATGAAAGCATTCATTGTCTTTTCAGTTTCAGGTTCATTTCCACAGAGCAGCAAAAATAATCAGAAGTCTGATTATTTCTATAGTCTCACACATCAGATCTGTAGCTTTTTTTTTTTTTTTTTTTTTTTTTTTTTTTTTTTTTTTTTTTTTTTTTTTTT
>VXCM01007853.1:0-28162 GCA_014773175.1 Lucifuga dentata
ACTATCACCCTGGTCCTCCTCATCATCCTCCTCCTCCTCCTGAGAAGAGTCCGCATCATCGGAGATCTCGTTGATGAAGGTGCTCGGGTCGGCGGCGGAGGGGCGGGTGTAGTCTGAGAAAGTGATGGAGCTCGGTTTGTGCTTTACGATGCGAGGAAGATCCCACGCTCGCTGATGGGAATCCATGGTCTCCCGGACCTCAACGGGGACGGAGACGGTGCAAGCGGAGTCTAGATTAAGGAAGGGATGCGGGTCCCCTCGCGGTCTAATGGCGAGGCCATTCTGGGTTACGTCTCCATTTTGAAACTCGTGGTCACAGTTCAGGTCCGCTGCCTGAGCAGCACCGTTTAAATTCTGATCCACATCAGACTTCAGAACAACTTCTTCATTCGTTTGGACTGAGGTCAGCGAATGTGAATCCAGAACTACATCCAGAGGTGCTTCCCTGCTGAATGACATGCCACCAGCCTCCGAAAGACACACGAGATACGTATGTTCAATATATTCAGAACTGAGACAGACACAGCTCGTTTCTGGTTCGGGTTTTTCCGACAGGTCACGGCTTTGGGCTGCAGGGAGACGGTCGTTCCCTCTGTGTTCTGAAGACGATTCCTGCGTGGAAAATCCCATGTTGTGTGATGCTGAAAGCGTCAGAGACTGAAGTCCGTCCAGAGTCAGCGCCGATGAAGCCTCCATTATTTCTCTGTTTTACTGTCTGTCATAGTTTAAAACGTAAATCCACCGGTACTTGTGCTTGATGTACTGGATGGCCATTTTTATCCAAGACGAGCGACGGTCCAGCTTCATTCAGTCAAACAAACTGCAGATTACCTGAAATGTAATAATTAAAAAAAAAAACATGGAATATATCTTTATCAAGCAGATGAAGCTTATTTAAAGAGCAGAATAAATGAACAGCAGAAATGGATTTAACAGTTTCCATTCGTCTCTATCCTGCGCTTATCAAAGCGTAAATACTTCAGGAGTTTGAGATAAAGTACTAAATGCAGCAACGCGTCGCAGCTCTAAGTACATGCCATCCGACAGGACTTGGCTGTGAAGCTGAACATCTGGCTCGGCTGAGATCTGTTCAAGTCTGGATCTGTTTCACACGGCTGCGGTGACATCAGCACTCAGAGGAATCCAACTCGCTGATTTACTACACAACACGCCATTCATCAGGACACGAGACGTCCCCGCTCTCCTGTGGTTAGCGTCGCGCTCACCCCTTCATTAGGCCTTTAAAACATGCCTTGGACAGTGCGAGACATCCGAAACACACACGGAAAAACAAACCGAATTATTACATCGCCAAACAGGATGAGCAGTTTATTTAGCCAACCAGGAAACAAATAAATATCACCTTAATGTATCTTTGAGCTCAATCAAACTACTTTTCCCACATCAGTGTCTAACATGGACGAAGAGATTTTGTAGAATATATATTTTTAATTTCAGGTTGTTTTTGAAATGCAAAGAGAAAATCCATTTGTGTAATTGTTGCACGTGCAGATTTCTGCTGTTATATGAGAAAGCTGCAGCTGGCAAAGGCTTTACCATGGCCTTGACACACACACACACACACACACACACACACACACACACACACAAGCAGATAACTCAGACAAGGACAAACTGGAATTCTGAATAAACTTATAACCTGTGTATCACACAGAGATGGAAATCCTCTGCCTTCATGTTAAGATGTCTCATTCAACATGACCACAGCAAGAAAAAAAGAAATGCTGGTTTGTGCCTTATGTAAAACTTTGTGGATGTGAATTAAATGCACAGGAAAATAGTGTTCCGTTCAACAAAAACAAAACCCTTTAATAAAACACCAAGACTCAATGTTCTCTGAATGCAGAGTCGATCCAAATTGAGGAAAGAAGTTGCAGAGTCAAAGTCAACTTATTTAAGATTTAAAAAAAGAAACAGTCAAAAACATCCAGTTTGAGATTTTGTTTAGACACACAGACTTGAAGAAATCATCTCGTTCAGAAACAAGCTGTAATATAACTTTCTCAATTAGGTCTTTGCTTTCTTAATATTGATCTGAATCGCATAAAATTAGAAAATTAACATGTATCATTTGTTTCTCTGTCATGCAGTCATCCCCGAGTCATTTAAGTTCATGTCATACGTGTAAAAAACACTAAAGAAAAGGCTCACCTGTAGAGTGGAAAATAGTTGTCCGTGTTTCCCAAACAGTGTCACTGAGATCACGGCAAAACAGGCTGGAAGGTTCGTCCCTGTAAGAAGACAGACAGACGCTCACAGAGACACGTTTGTGTCCCCACAAGTCCTAAAACAAGTCATCACAACTGTTCCCACAGTGGCTACAGAGTGTTTGTTCAGCTCGCAGCGACTAAACCGTTCAGAACACGAGTAAGAGAGCAGAATGTGGACTTGTCGGGAGATGGAAATGGGAGGAGAAAGGAGACGGGGGNAAGAGGAGGAGGGTGGCAGGGAGTGCAGCAGTCGTTGGCACGAGAGAACAAGGTGAAATGGGTTTCCAGCTCTCAAAAACAAACAGCCTCCTGAGGAATGACTGACAGTCTGTCCACACTAATACAGATATTTTACAAAACGTATATTTTCCTCTGCGTTCTGGCCTCTCGTCCACACATAAACGGCGTTTTAGCCCACAAAAAGAGATTTTTTTTTAAATGGCTCCTAAAGTGAAGACTCCTAAAAACTCCACTTTCTGTTTATCCGTGTGGACGTGTAAAACGGAGTTTTTGGAAAACGATGACATCAGAACAAAACTCGCGCATGTGAACATAGCACGCGCAACCGGCTGGCATGCATTTGTAGCCATTTGAGCGTTCTCGTGTGGACAGCGATATTTTGTAAAACGATGCTTGTGTGGACATTTTTTTTTTTTTTTTTNTTTTTTTTTTTTTTTTTAAACAATGGGGGAAAATATCCGTTTAAAAAAAATATCCATGTTAGTGTGGACAGGGCCTGACCTCACTGGAATTAAATAAATAAATAAATAAATAAATAATGCATTTCTGGAGAGAAATGCGCCTGTGATGGCAACTCGCTGAAGGGACTGCTGACCAGAAGGTGAAATCGATCAGATTTTCCCACATTTTCATGTATTAATTGTTTATGAAGAGTGAAAACTGTTTAAGATATTGTGGAAAAAATTGAAAATGGCAGAAAATGTAGTAAGGCAGATGTGGGCGTGGCCTAAATTGTTTGATGTGTGTAGAGCTAAGGAATCCAGGAAAAATAAATTTTGGATGCATGACTTGCGGTTCAAAAGTTAGTGGCAAAAAAATGTAAAAGTCGCAGTTTTTCACAAGTTTTACAAAAAATGTATATCAGATCACTACCAAAAGTCAGAGCAAGAATGTTACAATCATGCTGAATTGCATAAAGTTTGAACGGTGTTCCTACATTGAAGTAGTCGAGTGCCACTTACAGGTGTTGTTGAATGAAACACACCCACTCAACTACGGTAGCAAAACGATAACAGATATAAAAAAAAAATAACATAACGTCTGTCTATGTTGGTTCAAACAGTATATATGAAAAATTTTGTGTCAATTAAGTCAAATATGTAGGAATAGTTGAGAAAAACCTGATTTTGGAAAACTTTCAAATGGCTGAAAACCTAGTCAGGTGGAAATGGTCATGGCCTATATGGCTGGATGTGTCTGCATCCAAGGAATCCAGGATTAAAAGAATTTTGAATGTAGGACCTACGGTTCAAAAGTTATAAGCCAAAATGTGAAAGTGGTTGTTACAGCACCACCATCAGTTTGATAAATGTAATTTTATTTTTGCTTGTAGTGGAAAACATTTTGAATTTGTTAAGTTATTTTTAGCTCTAATGGTTTCAGAGATAAAAATGCTTGAAATGGCTCCTCCATGTATTCTCTATGATGGGAAAATTTGTGCTTTTTTCGTGATTTTTCAGCATTTTACACATAGATGAAGACGATATGCTGAACTGAAACCAAAAGGAGATTTTTTCTAGTCCTGATTGCTGATCCAGTCATGAATTTGTATCAAGAAGCGAACCAATCACAGCACAGCACAGGATGTCCTTGAAATGCTTCATTTTGATGTAATTGTTAAAACGGAACAATGTAGTAACGTTTGATATGTTATCTAAAAAAAAAAAAAAAAAAAAAAAAAAGCCTAAACTGATTTAAACAACCAAGAAATATCCAAATGATCAAAGATACTGTAAGTTTCAAATTTTATAACAGTTAAAAGTTTAAATCTTTCATTTTTAATCAAAACATGGGAAGAAATAGATTTATCTTTTGAGATCCTTTGGTGTTTTTTCTCATTTTTTTTAATATCAAACAGAAGCAGCTGTATAAGAGATTACCGTTTGACATAACGATCAATAAATCTCAAAAAGCAAAGCCATGATTAGGCAAACCAAAGCATTCATAAAGATTTGGATTACAGGGAGGGATTGTGGGTAAAATGCATGAAAGCGATTGATGAGCATAGAGAGTAAACACGGTTACGCATGAAGGGGCGTGTCTGAGCACGTGCCTGCTGATTGGCTGAGTTTGTTGTTGCTCCTGGATTGATATTTTTGGGGGATTCAGCCATTCATTCACTCGTTAACTCATTCATGCATTCTTCCTTCATTCATTCTGCAGCCACAAATCAACACTTGGACTCTGTTCGACCTTTTGCCCAGGGGGAAAAAAATGAGCGCTGACGGGCTTTTCTCATTTACCAAACACTTCCAAAGTCTGACAAAGCTCCAATTCTCTCTCAACGATGATTCAAAGTGTCTTTTTTTGGTTTTTACAAGTCTTCTTCAGCCTCCGCCCTAAGCTGTAAAAACACATGCAGCCTATTAAATAAATTTCACATCAATGAGTCATTGTTCTGCTGCAAAAACACCTTTAGACAATGACAACTAAGCCACGCCCACAACGCAGACGTGCTACACCGATACATGCAATCAAACTAAAGCTGGTTTTCAAAAATAAGCGCCTGAATCCAAATCATTTCAGGCTCAGAAAGAGATGTTTTAATCCTGAGAATGCTTGGTGCAGCAGGTACGTGTGATGGAAACAGCAATAAATCCACTGTTTGAGCAGTGAGATAAGGTGTACGTGTGCGTTTGTTTTGCAGGGTTTTTGTGTTTCCTGAGTGACATTCCTGATGTCCTTGCTGGGTATCTGTGTTTGCATTTCCCCTGTTGTCTGAACGGTTATATAAAAAAGCTTACAGGATGAATTCGGCTGGTTTGGCTTTTGCAAACAAGGGGGACAACTTGATTAGATTCATTTAAATCAATGCTTGAACCAAAAGTTGGTCAAACTCAGAAGATACCTTGTTAAAATTGAGAGATGGTGTGTAAAAAGAGAAAAAAACAGAACGAACATGTGTGTCAGATCTTACAGTGAAAGACAATCTGAACAGTCATCTTCACATGACAAATAAGCTGCTTTTTCTCTGCTCGGCCAATTGTAGCTGTGGAGGCGAACAAATCTAAGCCAGTGAGAACGAGAACCATTGATTCTAACAAACGAACCCGAAGGCTTTTTCTGCCCCAACCCTCCTGAACGACAAGAAAATAACGTCTCGTTTGTGTCCTCAGCACGTCTCTACAGGTAACATGAAGCACAGAAGCTCCTGGAAATAAAGAGAATTCAACCTTTCTGTGATGGCCGGTTCACCGAATCATCGAGTCAAAGATTCGATTCTTAGTCCATGAATCGGTGATCCAGGTCACAGCTGTAACTAAACCACATACTTTCAGTTCATTCCGGTCTGTGGTATAAATGAATGAGATTCATATATTTATATACTTTTTCTTTCACAACATCCCATCTTTGAGATTCATCAACACGTTCTGACTCCAACCATAAAACTAATGTCTGTTTGGCTCAGGAATCTAGCTTGTTTAGCACAAACACTGCTGAAGTGGCGTTTGATGTAGTATAGGTGAGCGTCCACCAGGGGGGGCAGCTCACACTCAGACAGGCTCATTAGAGAGACAGACACAGAGGGCAGAGCCGAGAGAACCACAAGAACTGAGAGAACCGCGAGAGCCGGGAGAGTACACAAGTACAGAGGTTTGCGGACATCAATCTTATTCTTTAGAATAATCAACAAGCTATAAAGGCTCATCTGGGGAAAAAAATGCAAAGTAGCCACATGTAGCTTCTAATACAATCCAAATCATATCATATAAAGAAACAGTAGACAGTAATAAATCAGATATTTACCACATAACAAATCATGACAATTCTGGCCTGGCCCCAAGACAGTTAGCTAGGTTAGCTTCATGAATTTACTCAGAATAGAACAGGAAAACTTGAGTTAGCATTAGCAGCAGCAGCTAGTGAAGTAGCTAACATTGCAACTTACCACCACGTTTCCTCAAGTTCCATGTTGAGTTTTAGAAGCTGAAATGTCTCATTTTTAGCAGACAAAGACACAACGCATTATGTAGCTGAAAGAAAACAGCGTTTGAATGTGTAGCAGGGATGTGCCTCTTCTAAGCCTCCTGCTGTTGATTCCACCATGACTGTTCTGCTCCGGGTGAAACCATGGAAATGGAGGGTGGGGGCGTGGCTACTTGGGAGCTGAAGAAGACAGTGTCTGACAACAAAAGAAAAACTGAACATGACTGAATTCAAATGGTGAAATCAAAAGAACCGCAAAGAGTCCAACCAAATGTAATGGAGTAAAAGTATATTTTTATCTTCATAAATATACTCAAGTATGAGTTAAAAGTATCCTGCAGTAAAACTACTCAGTAAAGTACAATTTTGTGGGAAAAACCTTATTTAAGTAAATGTAACAGAGTAAATGGAACGCGTTACTACACACCTCTGCTCATTTATGATCAATAACTTTAATCAGAACAGTCACATGTGGAGTTGTGTTCAATAAAAACTACACCACACAATATGGAAGCCCAGAGCTCCATTATGACAGCTCCTGTTTGTAAAAACATGGCGAAGGGACGTGGATAAGCTACCAAAGCAAACCGGCTGAGATGGAGAAAGAACCAGGATTCTCAGCAGGAGGAGGAAGTCGACGCCGGCGCCGACAGCAAGGAGCAAACGTGAGCGTGAGAGGATATTACAGTTTGTTTTTGGCTGATTTACAGAGTGATAAAAATGACTTTTCACTGCTCGCTGGAAATGAAACTGACAGAGTTCATAACCCATCACAAAGGAATTACAACCCTGAGGGCAGGAAATACCTTTTGTGTTCATACTGACAAATTAATGAGAAAATCACACTTTTTATTATGATGTTTATGAATTTTACTTGTGTTTGAGGTTCTGCTCTGTGCTGTTCTTATTTTAGAACGTAAATATGACAGTTTGACACAAGCTTGTGCAAGATATTTCTGCCATTCAGCCACTGATACACTGTACTCAACGCTCAACACATTAAAATATTGTCATTTTAATCTTCTCGTTTAATTGTTCAAGCCTGTTTTCTAAATTTGATGCTGGAACTGATCACATCATATTTTCTCTCGTGAACCTTTAATTTTTACAACTGAACATCAGCAGATTAAATTCCACTTGGGAAATTAATGCAGTATTATTATTATTATTATTTTAATAAATGCTATGCTTTTATAAATAAATCAATATTATTCCAGTTGGGTTAATATTACATTGGTTTGTTATCATCTGACTTTTAATTAACTTCTTGAACTCCAAAAAAAATCCACCAATTAGCACATCAGAAAAATATGTCTGTGTTTAAGTGAATAAATTCAGTCCTTTTGTTATCCTGAGTCACTGCAACTATGACTCAAAATAAGTAATTTAAGCCTAATTTACTTATTATGGCCTAATTTATTCAAACTTTTTGACAGTTTTCTGGATTAATGTATGTCTGCAGCATTGTTTTTCAACCCTATTTCCTT
This sequence comes from Lucifuga dentata, assembly GCA_014773175.1. Lineage (NCBI taxonomy): Eukaryota > Metazoa > Chordata > Actinopteri > Ophidiiformes > Bythitidae > Lucifuga > Lucifuga dentata. The sequence continues at coordinate 7,886 of VXCM01007853.1, forward strand.
AAAATCACATTTCGTCTGTAGTTTTTCGAAGCAAATATTAGGGTTGGTTATTGATTTATTTATATATTTAAAAGATTGGAAAGTTATATCACAAATAATATAGGTTTATTTCATTAGAGAACCATACCAGCATTTTGCATGTTTGAGCCTAATATATTCAATTTTCATACATGTAACATTACTGACAATCATTTCCCAAAGCATACTACTGGAACAGTGAATTAAAAATGTTTTTCCTACCTTCCAGACCTCCATTGGTTTCAGTTCATTCTGCTATTAAAATCAACTTGTTGATACTGTAAACGTTCTTGGGATAGGTAATCCATCATCACCAACAAGACGTGTATTCAGGTTTTTTTAGAAGTTATGTAATTTTAGTGTTTAAGCTCAATAAAAAGCGTGGAGTGAATGTATGCCTCCACCGGGGAATATAGTCCCAAAAGAAGACCTGTGTTTATGGAAAAATTTAAAGGACCGTGACTTCATAAGGCTGTGTAACTATTAGCAGGAGAAACATGGATTTTTAAGGTGGGTGTATCGCTTGAATATTTGATTTTAAAAGATTAAAGATTTAGCAAAATATCAGGAAAGCTGAAATACGGTTTTATCCTTTGGGAAATGATTGTCAGTAACGTAACATGTATGAAAACTGAATATAAAAATCTCAAACACGCAAAATTGATGGTATGATCCTTTAATGATTCACTGGGAGGCTTTTTGTGTGTGTATGTGTTTAATAGTGACAAAGGGCATCGCTTAAAAACTAAAAATTGATTTGCACCAGAGTAAATAGAGAAGTTTTGAATGGGATTCTAAGGAGCTCCTAAAGTCCTAAATAATGATTTTTTTTTTAATCTTGCGTAAGAGATAATTACCTTGTGGGAACAAATTATCTTGTTGCTAACACGATAAGCTATTATGTTGTGCGCACTAGTTATTATAACGAGATTTTTTTTAAAAATCGTTATTTAGAACTTTAGGCTCTGTATAATAACTTAGTCTCACAAGATAATTATCTTTTGCGCACAAGATTTAATAAATCATTATTGAGGACTTTAGGGGCTCTGTAGGATTCTCTGGTTTCTGAAGAATATTTTTTGCAGTGTGAAGAAATGCTGTCATTCCATAACACGCGTCTGGTTTCTCCTCCTCGCCTTATCAGCAGCATCGCCGCGGCTGTCAGGGCGGGGCAGAAGTCTTGACGTTCCTGTGGTCTGGTATCAGCGTAAAGCCGTGCTGCAGCAACACGGCCGTGTGGTCGCTGCTTTGCCTGCCAGCGACACAACATGTTACTGCTGCACAGAACAGGAGCCAGTCTGTTACGAAACGCCAAGACTGACAGGGTTAAAGGGCATCTGTGGAAATTATTTAATCCCACCGGATTCTGCTGTACAGAGCTAAAAAAAGAAATCACAATGTGCTGCATTTCTGTGTGAGGATGTTACATGTGCAGCAACTTAAAAAAAATCAGATTTATTATGTGTTTTTTTTCTCACTGTCTTGCATGCCAAAGCAGCTCTCTTATGTAACATGAGCCCAACCCCCAAAAAAACCTAAACATCATCAGAAAACATTCCAGCAATGCCACGTATGACTCAGTGTGTCTGCTGCTCGGATTCCAGCGTTCCAGCGTGGACAGATGTTCCACACGATCACGTTTAGACCCCACGACCCCATCCACCCATCACAAAATGTGTGTGTTCCACGCTGCTCAAACTGTGTGTCAAAGACTTTCAGGATCCTAAAGGTCGTTTGGTGTTGAGACTATTTAAGAAACAAAATGTTGAAATTAACTTGTCAGAGAATTTGTTATTAATTTAGTTTCAAATTTTAATTTCTTTGTGTGTAAAAATCTGTTTAACAAACGTTTCCATTAAAGGACCATACCACCCATTTTGCATGTTTGAGCCTAATATATTCAGTTTTCATACATGTAACGTTACTGACAATCATTTCCAAAGCATACTACTGGAACAGTGAATTAAAAATGTTTTTCCTACCTTCCAGACCTCCACTGGTTTCAGTTCATTCTGCTATTAAAATCAACTTGTTGATACTGTAAACGTTCTTGGGATAGGTAATCCATCATCACCAACAAGACGTGTATTCAGGTTTTTTTAGAAGTTATGTAATTTTAGTGTTTAAGCTCAATAAAAAGCGTGGAGTGAATGTATGCCTCCACCGGGGAATATAGTCCCAAAAGAAGACCTGCGTTTATGGAAAAATTTAAAGGACCGTGACTTCATAAGGCTGTGTAACTATTAGCAGGAGAAACATGGATTTTTAAGGTGGGTGTATCACTTGAATATTTGATTTTGAAAGATTAAGAGATTTAGCAAAATATCAGGAAAGCTGAAATACGGTTTTATCCTTTGGGAAATGATTGTCAGTAACGTAACATGTATGAAAACTGAATATATTAGGCTCAAACATGCAAAATGGATGGTATGGTCCTTTAAAGAAAAAATAATTAGTGTTATACATTTTATTTCCAAAAACTGGATGCTATTTGTGAGGTGTGAATATTTAGTTAGTACGTGTAATTTGTCTCTTTAAAGTTATTTAATGATGTAATTCATTAAGCTAAACTTGATAAAAGTGCAGAACAACTTTAATATTCTGAGAGAATGAAACGATTAAACATCAAACATCTGCATTTATGTGTTTAAAACTTCACATTTGCCGACAATCATTCAACTTATCTCTTCTTTAATCCTTAAGTCATCTGTGTAAGGAAGTTGTCAAGATGTTTAAAAAAAAACAAAACAAAAAAAAAAAAAAAANAAAAAAAAAAAAAAACATGCTTTGGCAGATATTTTGGCGAGCGTATTTCTGGGCTTTATTCCTCCTCGTAAAGTCTTGACGTCTGATTGGCTCACAAGTTCCCGCCATTTCCATGAACCACAGGAGACGTCAGCAAACATTGAGCGAGCCAGATAACGATGAATGTGTTGTTTCCATGGTACGTGGTACAACACGAGTAAAATGGCGGCAAATTATACCTGCTGACTGATGTTTGATTTCAGTTCCGTTTCTCCGTGGAACGGGCGAGAGGCGTGGACTTTTCACGTGACCCGGGGTTTGCCTTGCAAGGACAAAGCAGCACGCCATCACTATTACACACACACACACACACACACACACAGCACCTACAAATTAAACAAGCCCGACCCTCACCTGCTGCAACACGTTCTGCCGGCACTCGCAATCAGGCAGCGAATTCCTTCCGCTCGGAGTCGTGCGGTGGGGATGAAGTCGGGGCTTTGTGGTTTTGATGTTGTGTTTGTGGCGTAATTGACAGGTGCGTTTGATTCCAACGAATGCCTGATGCAACACTCGCAGCGTTCCTTCTGATTGGGTCAGACTTCCAGGAATGCGAGAAAACATGCCAAGACGACGAGGTTCTTAAATTCATCCATCCATGACTGAACCAAACCTACATGAGCTGCAGATTCTTCTGTGTGTGTGTGTTTTTTTTGTTTTTTTTTTGTTGGCTGTATAAACTTAAACCTGCATTAATTGATACTAGTGCAGCACCCATCCAAAACGTGCCTGTTCGGACCGGGCCAGACTTTATGGTGTGCACCGCAGCCTGCCATTTAGTTCTGCACGTCCTCGTGAGCTAGCTTTGGGATGAAACAAGATAATGCACTTTTTATGAGCACGAGTACCATCCGAGTAAAACGTGTCACTGTCCGTACTTGTTAAGGGAAAAAAATCTGATTGGGTAGCTCTAACTAGCACTGTGTCACATGGTTGCATGATCGTCCAGGCAGCCAATCACAGAGCTCCTCTCTGCACAGAGCTGCTGCTCCACACAACTCACAGCCACTCTGTCCACACTAGCATATTAGCATCTATTAGCTGTAGTTTAGCATAGTGCATCTATTAGCTATAGTTTAGCATAGTAGCATCTATTACCTATAGCTTAGCATAGTGCATCTGTTAGCTATAGTTTAGCATAGTGCATCTATTAGCTACAGTTTAGCATAGCAGCATCTATTAGCTACAGTTTAGCATAGTGCATCTATTAGCTATAGTTTAGCATAGTAGCATCTATTAGCTATAGTTCAGCATAGTAGCATCTATTAGCTATAGCTTAGCATAGTAGCATCTATTAGCTACTTTGTACCGGCTCAGCTCAATTCTAGAACCGCTCATCCAAACAACTTCACATGTACAGTACAACAAGATTTGTGATGATCCTTCACGGTACATTCACACGTAATCATACAAAACAATAGTGCACAAACACGTCTATCAAGGAGAACTAAATTTCTCTAATGGTAAATGTGTTAAAAAAAAAAAAGTCTAAAAATAGACAAAAAATGTTCTCTACATGTAAATTATGAATTTAAGCAGCAGAGAATATTGCATATTTACTGAACTGCATTAGCCCTTTATGCAGGTTGTGCAGCTGAAAGTGTAACAACAGTGGTCAGAGTTTGGCAGAGTTTAGTGCAGTTATGGCTCTCTCACTCACACACACACACACACACACACACACACACACACACACACACACACACACACACACNCACACACACACACACTCTCTCTCATGGAAGAACCGTAGAACCCAGCAGCTCCTTCAGCTGCTTGCCAGCAACGTCAAACAGCCACAGATGCAACATAGGAAACTAAAAGGCCGATTTCATGCTGTTATAGAAAATCCCAACGTTTTTAAGTTAAAGAAACAGGTTTTCATCACTAAAAACACCTCAAAATCCATTTATAATAACTAATATATATATATACATGCAGGATGTTTCAAAATAAAAGACAGTACTTAGATATATGCAGGTAAATTACTCACCTATGATCTCTGGTCACTTTAAGCTAGTTGTATGTGTGGAGGCAGTAAATCTGTCAGGCTGACGTGATTTCAGGGCGACACCATCAATGTCTTCACAGGTAGAAGTTAGCAGAAGTTAGAGGCGACCTCTTTCAGTCAGTCACGGCTCGCTTCGGCGTGACAGGAGGCGTGATGACGGTGACTGTGAGAGGAGAGAATAAAGAAGGTGAAGGTCCAGACGAACAGAGAGCAAATCTGATGAAAAGAAAAGAGAGATGGAAGCGCACAAACACAGACAAATCTTTTCTTTTCTTTTTTTTTTTTGGACCAAGTTTTTATTATTTTTGAACGTGGACAGGAGATATTTCAGATCATCACTTTTACAATAACAACAAATTGTATATCAGAAGTTAGTTTCATTTTAGCAAATTCTAACGTTGTTTATGGACAACAATATGAAAATATATACCGGTAAATATATATTCATAGTATTATTATTTATATATTTGACAAATCAAGAGCAATGAAACGTTAAAATCGAATAAGTGGAGCCTGAAGAGGGTATATATGACATATAAAATATTGACTTATGAAGCAGACACTAACTTCTACATGCTGAAAACACTTTTTTATTTTTAACCATCATTGAGCGTAATTTCTTTGATATTCGATCATAATTTTTTGTTGATGTTTATGTTTGTTTTCTTGAAAAAATTTCTGGCTGCAAATGAAGTGCACCATGCATTCCTGTAAACAGGAGGGAGGCTGTGTTTAATCAGCTGATGTGTATTTTATATTTCATATGGCCCTTTTATCTTTTAACGGCCCTAAACTCTGAGACGTGACGACAAACACAATCTCAGCAGCAGCTTCAACAAATGCAGCTGACAGGATGGAGATGAAACAGCAGAAATATCTGAAGAATGAAATGTGGATTAAGGCTGCGAATGCCAAACATTATTACCACAACTACTAATACTAATAATAGTAAACTACTTATAAAGATATGTTTCTTAACTAAAAATCACAATGAGCTTAACAGAAAAAAGGAAAATTTAACTTACACTAAATCAAGAGCTGCTTTTGTTGTTATCCAGTTCAGATCTGTATTGCATTCATTATTTTCCTGTGTACATTTACTGCTGGAATCATAATCCCTCATTTCATATGCTTGAACTACAAAATTTCACATTATATAATTAAATTACATCTCTGCATATTATCCTTCCTACCAGTTTCCATTAACATATTTGATACTGTAATAAAATTCTTAATGTTAATGAATAAAATATAAAAGTAACCTACAGTATCTGTATAATATTTTTAAAACATTACTGTAGGGACTTTCTGCAGTAAAATTTGTTTAGTCCAGTATTTTATGATGATCCTTTTTTATTTATTATTATTATTATTATTATTATTNAAATTTGTTTAGTCCAGTATTTTATGATGATCCTTTTTTATTTATTATTATTATTATTATTATTATTTTTAAATTTAGGTTTCAAACACAGCATAGTGCTGTACATCTCCAGTAGGTGGCGGTAAAGCGCCATAAGTCCAGGAAGCTGTTGTTTGCACTCCTCGACAGCAGGTGGCAGCAGAGAGGCGGAGACAAAACGTGGCGGACAGCAGCAAAGAAGAATCCGTCAACAAAGAGCACACGTTTGTTTACGTCCTGTAACTGTAAACTACCTCTGACATGTTTTTTAGGATTAAACAAATATGAATTGGCAAATTTAATCTGCTGTATTATAAAGAGACAGTTAAAACAGTTATAAAATGACGTGCATAATAAAGCTTATTATCTGTAACAGACCTCAGATGAAAGTTAGGCAGCGACTCGGTGCAGTATTTAACCTCTGCAGAGGCTTTCATGCTGAAACAGTAAGAAAAAGTTCATTTAGCAGATTGATTTCATTAGAGGTTTAATCGGTTTACGTTACTCATATTATGTAGACAAGCATTTTAAGGTTAATTTTGTTCTTCATTATGTTTTTTCCATTCCCTAGTTTGCCATACTTGTTTCTAGTTTGATATTTTTGTTGCTACTTAAAATCATAGTTTAATGATTGCAAGTCATGTTTTAAGTTTTGGTATTACTTTTAATCCTTATATTTGTACATAAAAAATATATATTTATTGTATATATATATATTATAAATTTTATTTGTCACTTCTTACTTTATCTGTACCTCATACATGGCTTTGTAAAGGTGTTTTACAGATAAAGCTTATTATTACTTGGAGGAGGTGAAGTTTTTAACATTAACTTGTTGACATGTAATCAGACGTGTGACTATATTACACATCTGTATCATCGATTCACAGGTCAGGCTTCAGTCCGGTGGACTTCCTATAGTTCATCACAGCAAGTATGTGTGTGACCTTCCAGCCAATCACAGGTTTCCAATGGGGAAGTTTCCCAGAGTGCTTCACTTTCTCATCAAAGATTGAGTCATTACAGATAATCAGGTGAGTGAAGATGTAATAGCTGCTCAATGAAACAATGCTGCAGTAGTTTTACCACATTTTACTGTTTTGAATTTATTTTCTCACAGTAGGTGTGGGTCCCTGAAATTGCCTCTCAGGATTTGCTAAGCTGTGTGCACACGGATGAATACCTGAACAGCTTCATAAATGGGAAAATCAATGAGCAGGAGCAGAGGAGGACGGGATTTCCCTGGAGCGAAGGCATCGTGAGACGCTGCCGATATGAAACGGTTGAGAACGGCTGAGATCCCGGTGAGTTTTGAACAAGCTGAGAGGCCTGGAAAGTTCATGATACTTTCCGTCTTTGCAGGCGGGACCGTGCTGGCTGCTGAAGTGGCATTGCAACGAGGCCTCGCCTGCAGCACGGCCAGAGGAACGCATCACGCTTTTCCAAGCTTCAGTTCAGGATTTTGTCTACTCAGTGATTTAGCAGTTGCAGCCAAATACCTGATGGGTGACTCCTCATCCAGACGAAAGGTTTTGATCGTGGATCTCGATGTGCATCAGGTATCAGCTTTACTCTGCTTCTTTTAATGTTGTAGGGTTTGACCAGTATCAGTTTATCCCTTCACCTCTGAAAAGTGACAGAAAAACAGCAAAAATGTACAAGGAAACTGATTTATCAGTATTATATAAAGGATCATTACGGCTGCGTTTGTCATTGTTTTTTTAGTTTGGTGTTGTCTTTTCCTAAAAACTTCTGTCTTCTGGGTTTAACAGGGAGATGGCACCGCTTTCATTTTTAAAGAGGAGCCATGTGTTTTTACATTCTCGGTGCATTGTGGGAAAAACTTCCCGCTCCGTAAACAGCAGAGTGACCTGGATATCAGCATGGAAGACGGCACAGAGGACAAAGAATACCTCTCAACAGGCAAGTTAACCTAATACGAGACTTATTTATCTGGTCGTTGTTTTATTTAGCTTTTTATTGTGAGGTAGACTTAGCGGTTTTATGCTTGTAGCAGGTTTGTAGCTAAATACCGTGGTAACGTGATGTGATGAAGCTTATTAACTGGGTGACACACCTGCCTCAGGTGATCCAGACCATTTTTGGTTCTTCTTAGCTGTAATTGTTTTCATGTTTGTCCTATAAGTTGCAGGATTGATCTGATCTGAGACTAATTTCAACTACAGTTAACAATAAAGTTGCATTTATTACTCTGTTTGGTGTTGAGAACCAGACTGTTATACTATGATTTTTTTTTTTTAGTTGAGAACCATCTTCCCTGGCTGCTGGACACTTTTCGCCCAGATTTGGTTCTATATGACGCTGGCGTCGACCCACATCGGGAAGATGAGCTGGGTAAACTTTGCCTGACTGACCAAGGTGGTGATAAGATTGATGCCAAGTATCTCCACTTACAGCTCCTCCACAGACACTTTGGGTGACTTTTAGTATGTTGCAGGGCTTTATCAGAGAGATCTGTATGTGCTGAAGACGGCCGTGACCAGAGGCGTTCCCGTTGCTACCGTTATTGGCAGCGGCTGCTCGAGAGACATCGACAAACTGGCCCTCAGGCACTCCATCGTCCACAGAGCAGCAGCTCAGGTACAACTAAACTTAATGTCGTGTCGTTACACACAGTTTCACGAAGCATAGGAGGCTATTTTAATAACATCCTTCATCTTTCAGGTTTGGAGAGAATGTGGAATGTAAGCCTTCATCACTCCGACCCAAGACGATCTTGATTAGAGCCTAACTGGACTTTTAGGGCCAGTGCCAACATTGATAATGAGATTTTAATCAGTAAGTTTTTTGTTTATGTATTTGCAGCGGGGTCCAAAAGTCTGAGACCACATTTAAAATCTGTGATGTTTTCCATGTAAATGTGGAAATAATCAGAAAGTCTGACATCACAGAAGCTCTGTGGAACATCGCCACATTGTGCTGGGATAACTTGGCTCATCAGGTTTTTACAGACGTGTGGAGTCCATGATGCCGTCATTAAAGCTAAAAGGGGGCGTACCAAATACTAAGATATTCTGAACATTTATGTAAACTACTGTTGAAAACATGCGTGTTCAGAACGGGCCAGACTTCATGGCGTGCACCGCAGCCTGCCATAATGTTGTTCTGCACGTCCTCGTGAGCTAGCTTTGTTTGCTGTATGGGTTGAGACCGTACCACTGGACCGGAGCGTATCCTGCCACACAGACTACTTTTTAACCAGCACAGCTCAGTTTGAGAACCACTCATCCAAACAACTTCATACATGACGCTGCACGTCTTTGGGTCCTGAGCAACAAACCTGCTGAATTTCAACTTCATACAGCGCCGGGTTCGAGAGATGTTGGTGCCACAGAGATCTTTATAGTTAGATTAGATTTTTCAAAGATTCAGCTTTTCCCTCTAATCGTTAAGATGATATTATCATTTGTAATGAAAATCAAAAAGAATGAAAACAGAAGTATTTTCACAGTGGTCTCAGACTTTTGGACCGCACTGGACATCTGACTATATTTAAGAGCTGTGGTGAAGCTGTGTTGGGGTCATGGATTTTACAGTATTTTTTACAGTTTACAGTAGTGATTATCATAGAATATTGTAATAAGTGGATGAACTACATAATGTAATAGTTTGTAAATTACCTCAAAGGCTTGTTCCTTAACCATGTACTTTTGGTTCATGTTGGACAAGATATGCTGCTATCAATGTATACCTCTAAGTTACCTCAATGCAATACTGTATCATGTAATAACTGTCACGTTAATTATCAGTGTTACTGTTAAATAGTTAATAATAATTTACAGCAAACCTCTGGTATCACTGTGTTATATTATTTCTCACAACAAAAACATCCATTAATAACTTTAATTATTTCTTTTCCATCTTGTCTAAAATTCCAGTGGGAATATCATCCAGTTTAAATATATCTGTGTCAAAATATTATAATTATGACACATCTGATATGAACAGTTTTGCATTTCCACCCTTCAATGAAACAGTATGAAAACAAATATGACATTATGCCTAAAATAATATGAAATATAGCATGATTGTTTTTCCTTTGCATAAAAACAGAATCACGGAGCTCAGATATGCTAATTTCGTCTGATGAAATTCTGATATCAATCAAACCGAGCTTTTACTGCGCCGAATCACGTGACTTTTACTGACCGTATCACAGCAAAAAAAAAAAAAAAAAAANAAAAAAAAAAAAAAAAAAAGCGCAAGATAAAATAGGTCCAGAAATCCCAACATAACTTCACGAAAATCGAATTAAACAACATATAAAGCCTGTCAGAGAGGAAAAAAAAACGGCCATAAACTGCTAAATATCTCTAATATTCATAACTACAAACTAAAAAGAGGTTTTTTCCAGCTGCAAAAAGCAGTTTCTCAGTCAAACGAGCAAATTGTCACAAGCAGCAAATCCGAGAAAAAAACTTGTGAAATTACAGAAAAGCATTAAAAATAAAACAGCTCAAACAGTCAAAGTTGACGACGTACAGCCAATTCCATCAATAACTCCGTCACCATGGGAACCAAAGCTAACGGAAAGCTTTAGCCGTTCCTGTAGAAATATCTTACCTGTAGCGCCTTCCTGCTGTCTATCTGACTTCCTTCATCAGGTAACACTTTCCCTTAAAGTTGGATCTGGAAAATGAGCAGGTGTTTCTGTTTGTGGGTTAATTAGAGGCAGTCAGGTGAGGGGGCGGGGCTTCACTTGTGAGGCAGGTAGGATGTAAAAATGATCTGAAAGCTTGTTATCCTATTTGTTTTTCATTTATTTTTTCTCTCACTTAATTTTTTGCTAACTTACATTGGTGGGAAAAAAAAAAATCATGTTTTATTTTCAAAATTATTATTTTTTTACTGCAGTGTACCTTAATATTTAGCTACGGACTAAAATTGTAGCTGTCACTGAATGTACCAAATCCCCCAAATTATTAGGCAAAATATGTAAGTAAATGCAACACAACAAACTTCATGAACAAAAATATTTAATCCGGGAAAAAAAACTCAGTTTTTACACCAGGTCACAGACAATAACAGAGTCACTTCAGAACAAACAGCTGGTCGTCCATCCTGTACTGATGAGAAGTTTTACCTTCCTGGTACTAAATACAGACAAATGGTACGTTTCAAGTTTTATGTCGTTCAGACATCAAGCAGCAACATACATGACAGTGCAATGTTCATTCACAGTATATGAGGCAGTTTAGGGCTGAAATGTACTCATGGTATCTCACAGCTAGTACTTTAACATACTGTACTACAATACACAACAATATCAACTATCCCCACTTTCTCTGAAACACCTGGAGAGTAAAATATGACGGCCAACAGCATGAAGGTTTTGGAAGAGATTCCAAACAACTTTGGAGCTTTTTGTTACTATCATGCAAGACATAGATGGTTTGTCCAAAACTCCTACCAAGAGGCAGGTAACATGTTTACTGCAATGGCCATGTCAAGGAACGTATGGTTGTTAAAAAAAAGGCAGACACAAAGTATAAAATAATAATTATCAAGTACAATCAATAAAACATTTTGGAGCAGTTGGAAGAGTTTTATCTTGAGGAGAAAGAAGAGTTAAAATGGTTAGCAGCACTGTCCTTCCCTGTGAAACGAAAAGAAAAGCTCTTGGCGCTGAGAGGGAACACATGCTGGATATCTGCTTGTTTTAGTTTTTATGCTGAAATTGGATAAATAATAAAAAGTGGTAGATATACAGCGGTAGAAATTGTTGAAAAATCCCATCGACTGATAAACCACCAGATCTGGAAAGACATTTTGTCTCTGAAACAGCTGATTCAGAGACAACTTCATCGGCCAACCGGCTGATAAAAAGCTACGAAGTGCAGCAATGTAGTGGTTAAATTTATTATTGTATGATCAAAAAAATGCAACATACAACTTACAATTACACAACTTACGTACTGTACAGTTATAACAATCTAATAATTATTAAATGAGTTATTCAGTGCTAAAACTTGAGGCAGATGTGATGCAAATAAAAACCAAACAAATTAAAAATTAGATTTTCCATACCTGAATTTTCTCTGCGACTACACACCAGTTGGCGTGATCAAAGTAGGCGTGTTTGACATGAAGCTCATCAACATGTTTCTCTATCAGCTCTGCCAGTTCTCCCTCCCTGAAGACATGATAGTACCTCAGACAGGAGCCCTCTGTCCCCGCCTCAGGACTCCGTGTGCTTTCCTGCTGCGGCGGCTCTTTTCCCTGCGGTCCTCCATCGTCCTCGTCTCTGGCCTGTATGAGATGCTCCTTCTGGTGATGGATTAGATCCGGCAGGGCCAGAGAGCTGCACTCCTGAGCTAAAGACACAGAGACGCTCTGCTTTGCTGTGCTGTCGGCGGCCGCGTCGCCTCCGGCGTCTTTTCGTCCTCTGTGCAGGTCTGTGACCGAGTCAAAGACGTCCTCCTCTGAGCTGATCATAGATGACGGGGAGAAGAAGCTTGAGACCTGCTTAATGAGACCTTGTCCTGCTCCATGCTGGCCGCCTTTGGTGCCTTCATTTTCTCCCGCAGGCGAGGATAAAGTGCTGAAGTCTCTGGAAAGCGAGCGGGAGATCGCCAAGCTTCCAAAGTCAAATACAGAATCCAAAGAGCGAGAAAAGAACCAGAGTCTGTGTGTCCTCTGCTGTGTGCTGCAGCTCACGTCTTCTTCATCCAGCATGGACGACGTGCTCCGGACCTTCCTTTGCTTGTCGGCGTCGTCCATGGCTTCGCTCACGCTCTGCGTCGTACCTCTTCTTCTGGGGCGATCCCTGTTGGCTGAATGAGGGTTCGGGTTCCAGGGGACGAAGATGTCCTGCTTCTCAAACTTCCGACGCGTCTGCTCCATCGCCCAGACGTAGATCATGATGCGTCCTCCTACACGCAGCGTGCGCGCCATCTCTTTTATTGCTCGAATACGGCGCTCTTTGGTGGACAAATGATGGATGACTGCAACAAAATGTGATTTAGAGACAAATTAACAAATACAGAGAGTAAACATGTATTTTACTGTAATGTCGTGTCACACGCAGCACTTAGAGATGATTTCTGAGACACGAAATCCATTATGTACACTGCAAATGGAGCAGTGGAGATGAATTTTGTGGGCGCCTGCTTTGCTCTCATAATTACACTCTTTTGTTGGAACAGAGTCATAATTTAAATCCAAACCGTTGGCTAGGCAACGTGCACTCACCAGGAACTGATGTTTATCATTGTTATTAATTCAATTCATTTGAAGAAAAAGGCATTTGCAGCAGCAGAGTGTGACTAGAATGATGGACGACACCCAAACGCCCCTTAATGATGCGTTCAATACCTGCGATAGACAGCACAGCATCAAAACATCCGTCTCTGTAAGGCAAATGCAGCCCGTCGCAGATCTGGACCTCGTGTCCTTGGATCCGGGCAGAAACCACCAGAGGACGGCAGACGTCACAGCCCAGCATGAACGCCTCCTTATTGATGCTGAGATATTTGCCGTTACCACAACCTACAAGGAGAAGCAATCAATGACATTTAAACGAACGATTATTGATCTGGCAACATAAAACATCTTAAAATTCATGATTTTTTTTTTTAAAGAAAATGCGGAAATATAGCAGAGGCATTATGGTTGTTTGTGAAGGAAAGGTTAAGAAATAATGAATTATGAGGGTTGTAGGGTTAAGGATTTGGACATGGAAAGGAACTTAGAATGATAATAATGATGATAATAATAGTGGTAAATAATAATAATAATGCAACTGCTTTTTCTTCTGCTGTTTTCTTTTTGTGAAGCAATGATCTCAAACATCTCCTGTCCATGTTCAATATAAAAATAAAATAATAAAATAAATACATTTTAAAAAATCATGCTATCCACCTGTAGGAAGTGACACCTACCCACATCGGCGACGACGCTTCCGGCCGGCAGGTCCAGCAGGAACTGACGCACCTTTGGCCAGGCTTTGTAACGGCTGTCATTGAAATACGGAGCGATCTTGTCGTAGACGTTGTGTACATGATCTCTCTCCAGCCGGCTGGCCGCCGCCTCCATCATCAGCATCCAGGCTGCCTCATCCAGCCGCCTCACAGCATCATGTCTGCAGAGGAAATTCAATTCAAATACTTTATTCATCCCTCAGGGGGAAATTAAAGGCACGAAGCAAACAGAACAGCAAGTCAGAGGTCATGCAGAACAGAAAAACACAGAACAAAAAGAGAAAAGCTGCGCCTGCAGACAGCAGGGTTTTAAACAAATGCCTCATAAATAATTAAGGTTAATAGAAGTTGAATTGCTAAAAAAGTAGTCAGATAATAAATAAATGTTCTGTACCAATAATTTGTTTCTCTTAGCTTTGCTGTCTGACAGCCTGGAAACAAAACCAAACTTTCTCCTGTTGTCTGACATTAGGAATTTTGTAAAATCAACGTGAAAGCGTCACAAAGATGCAGACAGATGAATCACATCTTCCTGCTGCTTCCAGTAAACCCATCTAAGCATCAGAAATCATCAGCAGAACGTCTGAGTGTCGACATGCAGGTAAAGGTCAAACAAGGTCAAGTGGAAATCTTCTCTTAATGTGAGACAAACGTCAGCCAGGCAGGAAGGAGAATTTAACGGAGAAGCCTTCGCTTTGTCGTGATCAGTCAGCTTCGCCTCATTCCGTCTCGTCTCCTGCAGCCAAACACTCATGTATTTATGGACCGTGTCAGAGCGAAAATCCATAAATTATAAGAGGAAGGTCGTCCTTGTCTCAGAGCAAAAAGACCAAAACATTCATCATGTTTGGTGATGATGATGATGATGCACAGGAAACAGTTTCTTTTTCTATACATCATAAATGGCTCTGGTCATTTCATCCTTTATGTTCTTGCAGCAGAACAGCATCAAACTGTTCAAACTAAAAGCAGGAACTCGTGTAAAAATAAATGTTAATCACACTCTGTAGCTTGGATCTATGGATCATTTTGTTTGCATCTGAAAACTTAGGAAGAAAAGCCTAAAATATAATGATTCCATTTCCACATATAATTTGTATTTGAATGAATTTGCTGATGACAGCTTTTAAACCTTCAACTTATCCTGCAAAACTTGGTCAAATTAGGTACATTTGCCAAATTGTTTTAAAAGTAATATAATAAAACAAACTGGCAGGAACATACAGTGCTGTGAAAACATATTTGACCTTTTCCAAGAACTTATTTGGAAAAAACATCTTTAACAAATTTGTGCTGTTAGAACAGAAAGACATACATTCCTGTAGAATGTTTAGACTATGGAAACCTTTTTTCTTTTTTTTTTCTCATTATTTTTCACTTTATTACTACACAGAATTTTCTGTATATTGTGTATATTTATAGTGGTTCAAGTGATTCACTTGTTTTTATATGTTTTTACCTTATCATTATCACCTCATCATTTTTTTTTTGTCATCTTATTATTATTTTCTTTACCTTCTGGCCTGTTCTTGCTGCTGTATTTCCCCCGTTGGATCACGTCTTATTATCTTGTTGTCTTATCTGTAGGAAATGTGGATGATGTCATGATGTTTGATGTTATGTCTGTTTTTTCTCTGACTGCAGTCGTTAGAATTCCGCTGGCAGCTCCTGCAGGCTGCTGCGTCTCTCCTCCCTTTACTCATCATGTCATTTTAAGAGAAGAGGCGAGCGCTGATATTCTGAGCTAAATGTTTAAGGCAAAAATAAAAGTCATCGTTGTTGAGCGTTGTCCAGTGTGACATCTTTCAACGCACATAATCTTTTGGCATGTTCCAGTGCCTAAATTATCCAACATAGCATATAAAGCAAAATCACACGCACACACACGCACACACACACACACACACACACACACACACACACACACACACACAGCTGATTTCTATGATTTCTATGAAAGTGCAGTTAAAAGCCCTTTAAGATTTCAGTAAGCTTCTCAGATCAGCTTCGGTCTTTTCATCTTTGACATCAGCTGCAACAATTTGTTCAGAACAAACATCCATGCAGACATATTGTTTGTTAGCATCAATTCTTTAGATCAGGCTTTGATGAGGATGGGGGCAATAAAATTTCATTC
Organism: Lucifuga dentata; assembly: GCA_014773175.1. NCBI lineage: Eukaryota > Metazoa > Chordata > Actinopteri > Ophidiiformes > Bythitidae > Lucifuga > Lucifuga dentata. The sequence continues at coordinate 24,199 of VXCM01007853.1, forward strand.
TCAGGGTCAAAAGGCCACACATTAAAGGACCATACCATCCATTTTGCATGTTTGAGCCTAATATATTCAGTTTTCATACATGTTACGTTACTGACAATCATTTCCCAAAGGATAAAACCGTATTTCAGCTTTCCTGATATTTTGCTAAATCTCTTAATCTTTCAAAATCAAATATTCAAGTGATACACCCACCTTAAAAATCCATGTTTCTCCTGCTAATAGTTACACAGCCTTATGAAGTCACGGTCCTTTAAATTTTTCCATAAACGCAGGTCTTCTTTTGGGACTATATTCCCCGGTGGAGGCATACATTCACTCCACGCTTTTTATTGAGCTTAAACACTAAAATTACATAACTTCTAAAAAAACCTGAATACACGTCTTGTTGGTGATGATGGATTACCTATCCCAAGAACGTTTACAGTATCAACAAGTTGATTTTAATAGCAGAATGAACTGAAACCAATGGAGGTCTGGAAGGTAGGAAAAACATTTTTAATTCACCATCCCAGTAGTATGCTTTGGGAAATGATTGTCAGGAACGTTACGTGTATGAAAATTGAATATATTAGGGTCAGATATGCAAGATGGGTGGTATGGTCCTTTAATGTTAACAGCTGATAACACATAACCACAGGAGAGTCAGGATCAAGGCTCTAACCTTCAGTAAAAGGCCCATCTCTCAGTTTTCTAGACGTTTGCTCCATCTGCGTAACGCCACAGAACGCTTTCCTGATTAAGCAGCAGGAAAGCTCTCAGCGCTCTCCTGAACGACAGCAGAGTGCTGACCTTGAATGCAACATTATCTGCACTCCTATAGACAGAACATTAAACCTGCACTTCAGAAGCAACAGGAAAATCTTTCTAACTGTGATTCTCTGCAGTAAAACAGGTCTGGACCATCATCATCATCATCATCCTCATCATCAGCAGCACCGTAGCAGCCAGGTGGAAGGAAACATGGCTTGTGTAATTTGTCTCCATGTTGTCTGAGCTGAGCGTGCCTGAGTTTCCTGTCGGCTCTCTGCATGGACGTTATGTAACCAGCATCTGTCAGCGTGGATTTAAATTAAATCAATAAACACAGCAAACCCAGATTTAGTCTCAGATGGATGTTTACCGAAGGACATAATCCTAATCTTGACTCTCTTACAGGTGCCTGGTTATTCATAGATCTTTATAGGTCAAAACATATTTGCCATTGGCTGATATGACAGAATGTTTGATCCACACCTGATCAGCTCTTAACGTTAAAGCAGCTTTAACGCAAAATTCTCCAAATATTTACCTTGAAGCAGGTGTAAGGTGTGTGTATGTGTGTGTGTGTGTGTGTGTGTGTGAAGCCACAGATCAGATCAGCGTGTTTTGAGGAGATTAGCAGCGTTAATATGAACAGGCTGAGTGTGTTCATCCTGACAGCAGAACAGGTTTACCCATCAAAGCTGCCAGAACATGACTCAACACGTCAGAGCTTCTAACGTTCCTCTCTGCTGTATTATTATTATTATTATTATTATTATTATTATTATTATTATTGTCCACGCTGAAAAATATACACNAGCTTCTAACGTTCCTCTCTGCTGTATTATTATTATTATTATTATTATTATTATTATTATTGTCCACGCTGAAAAATATACACAGTTAACAAATGGATCAAAATGTGCGTAAAGGTTCACGCAGAGCAGAATAAAACATGACCCTGACACACACTTCCTGCACTGATGGGAGCTTGATGTTGATATATGGAAGCTTGAGCTTGATATAATTGATATATAGTTATAATGCTGCAATGTATAGCAGAATTGGGACATATATACAGTATATGTAGGGCATATGTAGAGCACCGTAAATATTTTTGAAGACTAAAAGCAAACAGAGCTCCTTCCTGCAGGAATGATAGTGTCCTCACACTGCTATGCATAGTGCCTATATGTTTCAGAAATGGGTCAAAAAATATATGGATCAGATATATGTGTAGTGCAGTTATAGTTTGGACATTTGAAACACAATTCTGACTGTAGAAAACTAAAACAGCGGTTCAGCTTGACAAAAATTAAAGTTAATTCAATAAAAGCTACGCATTTTGGTCCATATTTAAACATATTTGTAAATAAATTAAGAATATAGCTTTTTAAAAATTATTTAGTCAGACCCATATACCAATTATATGTCCCATCAAAGTTTCTCCAATACATTGGATTTAAACTTTAAGATAATTTAGGGTTTTTAATAACATTAAACAGGCTGGATTATATTTTATGCTGCAATGGTGTCAATATTTGCAGATCCTGTCAGAAGGCTGTAAATGATGAAGATGCTTACCGTCCAACGTCTGGATCCTCTCAGGCCGCCGCAGGGAAACTTCCCCTTTCCGCACATATAATCAATCTAAATCATCGATCCGCCATTAGAATCAGAACCGAGCAAACGGCGCGGAAACATCGAACACGGTACCGATGATCAGACAGCAGCTCAGTGTGTGTGTGTGTGTGTGTGTGTGTGTGTGTGTGTGTGTGTGTGTTAGCCAACAGCGTTCAGCGCGGTGAACGTTCAAGAGAGCCACAATATCACCAACACTTCCGGTTATGGTTTTCAAAATTAAAGACGTACAATTTAACATATAAAAATGTTGATGATGCTAATGCTAATTAAATGGTCAAAAAATATTTGGACAAGTAAATTATGACAATAACATCCGAGTTTAAAAAAAAAATGTGGTCCGAAAAACTTTCCAGAAAAAATTACTAAATGTTAAGATAAATATGACCAAACAGGAAACTTGAGCAAACCATGCGGAAAATTAGCTGTTTGTAAAGCTAGCCTAGTAAGCTAGTAAACCAAATTAGAAAAAAAGGCTATGCAAACATATTAAGCAGAATCAAGTTGACTGCATTTAATCTACATGTAATATGATGAAATAATACAACCATACTGACATATTTGCAATACTCTGTGTAACAAAAAGTACAGTGGTAAAATTAAACAAGCGTTAATGGGTTTTGGCAGATGATTGCCACTACAAGATGCCTGACCACAGTTCTGACTTTTACATCTTACAAAGTCAACATGATGCTGAACAATAACTAACACCACCAGACACAGAGCAACATTAGCAAACCACGTGTCTCCACCAACACCTGAAAGATAGATAGGTGTGTTCCTCTTTCTTCTCTCCTTATTAACTTTTTCATGCTGTTTGGTGCTGAACAGGTAGTGTTCATTTGGCATATCATAATTAAATAAATATATATTATCTTATGCAGGAAATTATGGAAGCAGAAGAATGACACAGGAAAATAAAAGAATAGAGTGGAATATAATAAAGGAAGTGAGGTTTATGAGTCGGTTTATTCGGTTTTAATGCTTCATGTTTAGTATAAAATACTATAGAGAATTTCAACAAACACTATGCGGTTTTATTTTGAAAACCATATGGCCTCGCGTCTGCTCTTATTATGGTGAGCTTGGCTCATCTGATTGGCTGTTGGTGTGTAAAAAGGACATGCTGTGCAGCCGCAGAACACGGTTGTCATTGGCTACCAGCTTCACGTGACCACCACATCAAACAACTTGTGTGTGAAAACTGCAGAAAGGGAGTTTAACTGTGTTTTACATCCAGGAACATTATTTTATCATATTATATTATACCATATTAGTTTACAATATTATATTATACCATATTAGTTTACAGCAAGCATATTTAAATTTTAATTTCTAAAACATCACACTCCATAGAGCGAGCAACCATCATAAAAATATCTTTTACTCTTACATAACCATCTATTTGTTTTTTGCTTAATCCCTCATCACATCCTGCCTACATTTAATCTGCTGCAAAAAGTGCAGTTTAGCTAATAAAAGTAATTTATGAGCCTTTATTTGATTATTATTTATTATTCAATCAATCAATCAATTTATTTAAAGTGCAAAATCACCATGCATCATGGTCCCGATACACTTT
>VXCM01007857.1:0-11076 GCA_014773175.1 Lucifuga dentata
TTTCCAACAGAAATATTTCCAACAGAACTAGAACTCAAAGCATGTAACAATGCTGCAAGGCATGCTAGGAGAATCAGAGCAGAGTCACTTGTGTCATTTAACTCAAAACAACTGAGTCATTAGTACTCTAAACCAGCCTAAACTCCTGCAATAGTTGACAGTACTTAAAGATTCTTGAAAATTTTAAGTTGCATTAACTTTTGCAGGGTTTCTGAGTATTCCTTACTCAATTTTTCTGAGTGATTTGTACTATTGGGATTTACAATGTGTTCAGATTCTGGTCATTTCCAATGTTGGTGAAAACACTAAAGTCAGCGTTTATTGATCAGAAAAATACTGAACCATTCATTGCTGCTGTCCAGATATGAATGAACTATCAAACAATTAATTAGTGCTCTAACAGATGAGGGCCATTTCATATGATAGACAAGACTGAAATGTGCATTTGTACTCCTGATACGGGCAAAATATAGGCAACTAATAACAAGACTTTAATCCTGCACTTCATTCTACATGTCTGAGCCCAGTATACTAAAGAACAATTCTTAGAAATAACAAATAATCCCCTGCAATTACTTGTGAAACTACAGGCTCTGGTCAACAAAGGAACGAGCTAAAGAGGCTACAAGCAAATGAAGGCCATAGTAAGGCTGGAGAAACAAAATGAAGTTGTGTACAGCATTTAGGTGTAATAGTGAGTCAGCATAGCTCACACTCAGTGTGTTCTCGATGTTAATGAGCCAGCCGTCAAAGCCATAACAGTGGCTGATCTGCACCAGCTTATCAGCCACTGCCCGGTAAGACTCCTCCCCTCTCAGGAAGGCTTCGCACACCTCGGCTCCTTCAGTCCACTCTGTGATAAAAGTCCCTGGAAAGCAAGTCAATCTGTCAGATTTTCATGTTCAACAAGCATCTGCCTTATTCCCCACAAAACCTGTAGAAAAGAAAAGCTGGACTGATAAAGCATCGCAATACAAGGTGCAGTGCAAGAGGCACTGCTGTATGGCCCAACACACTGAACAAACATAAGAATCAAACTACAATAGCAAATCAACATACAGATAAATGTAATAGTAAATGTTAATTAATTAGCTTTTTATCATGTTTTGATCATGTTAATTTGACTACTCTGCAAAAATTTCCTTTCCAATTTGGTTTGTCTGTCAAAAGTAGCTTATTGTGATTCCTTACACAAACACACTGCGTATTTCCTCTGTCTAGGAAATAGGCAGTCAAAGAGGAGGGGAGTATTCTGAGATGAATTATATCGCTCAATGGCATATCAACTACATTACAATTATCATGTAATACATATCTGATGGCTTCCAGTTTCTATTTCAGCTCATTGATTACTGATGCAATTGTAACTAACTTGAAATTGATCTATTTGTGCTGGTGAGTGATAAAGCTGCTGAATCTGGCCTTAACCTTGAATTCAATCTTTTGAAATTGAATCTGTTATACTCTGATTTTGTAGCTTTGTTTTGACACTGACTTAAGTTTGAATAAATACTATTTAAACAAATGTAGTCATTGTACAATGCATTTCAAATTCAATTCTTCAAATTCAGATTCAGCTTTCTAAGACATCCCCTCTGCATTTTTAGCCAATCACAGTCAGGCAGGATGTAACTACACACATCACTGTCTCACATGTCATAGAAATGGACATCATCAGCTGAGTCTGTGCTGTTCTGTGCTTCTTATGTTCCACAACAAAATCAACTTCATCTGTACTGTAACACCACAGATTTTTAAATAATTTCTAAATCTTACTGAAACATTCTGAATTTTACGAATTGAATTTTAAATTGTCATCACAATTTGGACAAGTTGAGCAATTTCATAAAACATAAAAAAATGAGAATTTCAAACACAAACATACACTACAGGCCAGAAGTTTGAGGCCACCCCCAGATTAAAAAAAAAAAAAAAAAAAAAATCATCAGTGTTTTACGTTTCACAATTTATTGCACAGGAAATGACAAAAGTACATAAATAAATGTAACTAATTAGTTTTGAAGAAGAATTAGTCAACCGTCCAGAGCATGTGAACGTAAGAGTTAGCTAAATACTGAGTTTTATCATTTTGTTTAAAATTGTTATACCTGACCTTTGACCTCAGACACCCAAAGAGGTCTTTGTTTGCAGAAAGCAGAGCTGCTGTCATATTTGAAAGATGTTTGGGGCCTGCACATAGGCTGGCANTTGTTTGCAGAAAGCAGAGCTGCTGTCATATTTGAAAGATGTTTGGGGCCTGCACATAGGCTGGCACGTGTCCAGTATACGATAGCATGTGAATTCTTTCTTTCTGAAGTCATTTTGCAGCTCTGTGCCTACAGGACAGATGTCTGAGTTTGGGAATATTTTCTCCAATCAGCTTCGGTTTCTTTGTCTTCAAGAAAACTATAAAAACCCATATCTTACGTTATCTTCTTTGAGACCGACTGCGGATTTTGCTGCAATTGACTCTGTCAAGGTTCGATCTCTTTATTGTACAATAATAATCTTTTGTCTTCAACCTGCCAGTGTTTGTACATTATTTCATGAGTGTGTGCTCAGTGTTTTCAGACAATTTCCATGACAAGCACATTCTGTAGCCACTCTGGCTACAGAAATGATTTTTCATGAAGGCATCAGTCTGTATCAGTGCAGCACTCCTGTTGTGTTCAACTCCCTGCTGATGTGTTTTAACATTCTGCTCCTGCTGTCTGCCTTCTCCCACATCATTTAGGATTAACGTGCTACACAGTCTGCGCATACTGCTGCTCTGCATGTAAATGAGGGGGGTTGGGGAGAGAGATCTGGAGACTTGGTACAAGTTAAAGGAATTATGAAGAAAGAGAATTACATTTCCATCCTTCAAAGACACACGATTCCACCTGGTTTACCAATTATTGGTTAGAATTTCATTCTTCAACAGGAAACGATCCAAAACATTCATCAGAATCAAGCTAAAATTCATTCAAAAGGTTTTAGAATTCTGACTTGGCCAGAGGGGGGTTACTTTGATGAAACCAAAATCTGAGTCTGAAATGACTTCAAAGTGCTTTGATGTGACTAATTCTTTTACAAAACTAATTACTTACATTTATTTTTATGTATTTTTGTCATTTCCTGTGCAATAAATTGTAAAACAAACAGTGTAATGATGATTTTTTTTTTTTTANTTTTTTTTTTTTTATTCTGGGGGTGGCCTCAGAGTTCTGGCCTGTATGTAACTCATATTTATTTCATTGTATTTTATCATCTGCTGACATTTACTGGTGACAACTGTTTCTGTCATTATTTTTGCTCACCCAGAACGACGACTGCGTGCTTATGTGCAGCATTGGTCCACACAGCAGGAGGAATAGTCACCAAGTTGTGTGTAAAGTAGTTGAAAATGTCGATGTAATTCCAGTGGTAGAAGGCATAGGGAGTCTCTGAGTTTGTCCCCTGGGCAAATCTTAACAACAGCAGATTTCAAAATAAAAGCATTAGTAGGTGGGTAAAGTTACTTGTATTGTGAATTGTGCTGTGTAGGTGCTTAACTCAGTTCCTGTCTTGTTCCTGTCTTATTGATGTGACTTCTTTTTTTTCTCTTCTTTTCTTTTTTTCTTTTCTTTTCATCTATTGATGTAATAAATGGAAATTTTTTTATGCTTGTTTGGACAATGGGTGTAAATTAGCCTTGTGGCTAATCCCGGCAAGTTTACCCTGGCACTTCTTGCTGCCGGCATCTAATTAATGTGCATGTCCTATATTAAAATTTTAAATAAATAAATAAATAAAGCATCACATTCCAATGTGCAGTAAAAGCAACAGAGAGAGAGAGAGCTAGACCAGATGCAGGCAGACTGAGATATGTGCATGTGTGCGTGCATGCATACATCTGTGCATACGTGCCTGGGAAGATTTTGGATGGTTATGGATCATTTGCATCCATCAGAGAAATCAATGTAATACTATAATAACTCTATAGTATTTTATCATTGGTGTTTTTTTCCTATAAATGTAAAGTTGAAAGTTTAGTAGGAAATTAATTTAAAGTAATTACACTGTTATAAGACTAATAACACTATAAGCTTTGGACAACCTTTATCCCAGCTGAATATCTGACATCTTACTAATCAGTTAATCTGTGGCTGACCTTACACTGCTATGTCCTCCTAACTAAATCATAAAGAACCTGGCAGAGATCAGGGATGGACATATTAGCAAATATGATCACTGATGATCAATAAACAATCAAATGATGAGGACAATGGCCTGCTGATTATATTGAATATATTTACTGATAATATATTTGCAAGACAGAATTAGCTTTGATGCATAAAGGCTGTTGTGTGGGTTTACGTAATGCTGCAGGTCATGTAAAACTAAAACATGAATTTGAGATGTGTCAGACAGGATTTACGATGGCTCCCTGCTGGAATCAACATTGCACAGGAAAAAATCAACTAAAGTTCTAACTTGGGATAGAGATATCCGTAAGTTATTCTTGGAACTTCCAAGCTTAACTCATGGATATCCTCATACATGGAAATTCTGCCTGTAGCTCACCTAAGAGACTTTAAATCCTCAGATAATTCTGAAGTCATATGCACACGTATCTCAACGCTAAAGAAGATTTACTCCCTGACTTTGTTTTAGTTCCTATTCAGCTGGCATACTGAAAATACTCATTTCTGATTGGCTGGCAGGCATCTGTTGAAATGCCTCATATTGCTGGTAAACAGCAAACTTTAAAACTGGCACAGATCCACTGTTGTGCAGTAAGTAGCCATGGTATGTGTGAAAATGCATCTGAGGCATATTGAAAATAGTAACTGCTTCACACTGTGGCATTCTTGCCTCCACGTTGCCGTATTTTTCCTGTGTGCTGTGGAACAATGATAGAACATAAAAATAACACATGAACAGTCTTCCAGGATAGAATGTTCCTGTAACCAGCCTGTTAACTACCTCCCACTGAAAGACAACAATGACTGAATGCTGCGCATCTTTCCATTAAGCAACTTTACACTACTACACTACACAACAATACACCAATAAAAGTTTATACATATACAAAGTTTATATATTATATTTACTCTTTGGTCTGTAGAAGCCCTACATGCATATTCATACCTGTCATCTAGGTAGCCACCCATCATGTCATGAGACACTAGTGTCCGACGTAGACAACTGGCTAGCGGAGGCTCCCGAGGTGCCAAAGGGACTGTTGCCACGTTGAAGGGATTGGCCTCGCTCCTTTTCCATGATAACAGTTCCTCTAAAGTCTGAAGACCACAGCTGATGGGCTCAGTGGTATCAGCATCATAATGTTTGGCTGGGAAAGGAAATAAGAGATTAAGTAGGAATTTACCAGACAGCTGTTTATGCAACACATCAACATGTAGCAGGAACATGAGAAGAATTTGGGGGTTTGATGGCCTATAACTGACTTATATCAATCATCATTGTGACAGTAATGATTTTTGAGAAAATCTGTGGGAAATGTATTATTCCTTTATTGTTCTCTCATTCATTTAAAGAGAAAAAGTGTGTCAAATGTCACTGCATGGTTGGAGAAGTGTTGTTCTCTGTGAAGCAGGATGTCACAGTGTGTTGACATCCAGGATGCTGACGGAATAGTTAATAAAGTGTGTCTGAGACAACTAGACAGTCATCTGCACAAATGGAAACAGAAGTTTCAGCTGATAAATGCCTGTTGTGTACTCCTTTGTATAAATATCAGTGCTTCAGAGACTGATGCAGAGATACTCTCTCCATGTACATATAAAAATGAATAAATAAATCAAATAATGCCAAGAACATGTGCAGGTAAATTCTTCTGAAAGTCTAGCAACCTCCAATTGAGGAAGGATTTCCCTGACAAATCAAACCCTGCATCGTGCCTTGCAGAAATACCATTTCATCAGTCAAACTGTTAGCCAGCATGTTAGATGTTACGACCCTGAGGTGGTATTATTGTGTGTTTTGTATTATATGTCATTTTATCATTGTGCTCTCCACCTCGCTGGCCTGGAGGAGGCATGTGTGTATGCATGTCTGTGTTCCTGTGTGCATGGATATGTGTATATGTGTATGCTTGGATTTGTGCAGGCAGCATCTCCTGATTGGATGATTCATGCTTAACGCTGATTGGTCCGTGGACTAAAGACTGGAATGACGGCTACCTGGTGGCTTCCAACCTCACCCTGCTCCCAACGAACGCTACTCTGTTTGTTGTGCTTGTTGTGTTTAAGAGAGAGACGAAGCATACTTTTCGATCGTGGTTTTAGTTCTTTAGCTATGTAAAAGTTAGGTGGACTGATCTTTCAGTCTTTTTGTTGATTTTGATCCCTAATGGACCTGTAAATATTGTAAATAGTATTGTAAAGCATGACAGCAGCATCTGGAGAGAGTGAGAAGTCAGGCCCTGTTTCAGAAAGCGAGTTCAATTCAACTCTGGTTCAGTTCATTTGAACTGAACCAGTCATATGTCATATGATGTCATACTTCATGAGTATGACATCACTCAACATGGCAGTGCCCATGGAAGTGAGTTTTATGAATGGAAATGATCAGCTAACAGATGAATAATAGTATTTTTCTTGTGTGACATTGAAGTAATAGGTCAAAATATATAATCAAGTTAACTATCTACTGTATAGTGTATAACTGCCATTGATACGTAAGTGTGAATCATTTCAGAATATTACCTCTCTGCACAAATGTTTAATAGTGTGATTAATATCATTAAAACAACACAACCAAACAGTCCTGTAGTCTAACTTTACTGTAGTTAGCATTTATTATTAAGTTTATTTAATCTTACAGTATTTAATGGTGTCAGCCATGCTTTTTTGTTGGCTGAAACAGTTTGAGATGGGAAGTTGGAAATTCTGCCTGGGAAAATTCTGACTTCCGAGGCAGCTCGAACGCAGCATAAGTCTGTCCTCAGCATTAATGTGCAGCTATTGTTAGCCTTTAGCCTTCCAAATGAAAAGCTACTTCACAACATAGCTGCTAATTATTGTTCTGCACTGTGAAGATCATATGTGATGCAGATCATATCTATGGAACGCCAAATACGCCAAAATTAAATAAATAAAAACGACATTATGAAATAAACAACTCTATGTAAAATCATTTTTATCATGAAATCTTATTTCATAATAACACTTTTATTTCATAATGCCCTGTTTTTCANATTTTTATCATGAAATCTTATTTCATAATAACACTTTTATTTCATAATGCCCTGTTTTTCAAAAGTCTCTTTTATTTCATAGAGCTGTTTTTCATAAAGGCACATTTCATGACGAGACTTGATCATGAGGTTTGAGGGCCAGTGGGCATGGCCTTACACTGATCGTTTGTTCCTGGTTCCAGACAAGGCAGACAAATTCAAGTCAAAACTTTCTACAACTATTAAACTTCACCAAATTAAATTTTGAGTTTTTTTCATGCGAGAAAGTAGCTACTTAGAATATATGGTCAACTGATTAAAATAATGCTGAATTGGTCTGGTTTCTTTCTCTCTCTCTCTCTCTCTCTCTCTCTCTAACACACAAATTAGGTGTTAAATTCTAATATTCTTTCATTTATTTGTGTAGTAAAATCATGCCATGTTATGTGGAAAGCAGGGATTCTAATCCATGAGAAGTGAAGAAAATTCATTTTTATCCTTTTATTTTCTGAACTTTTATTGTGAAGTTTTGAAATGAGCAGTAACTGTAGAAAGCACATAGTTCCAGGTATAGAGAGTATACCAATATGTTAATCTCACCAAAGCTTCAGCAATAATCATAATACTCATATAATCAGTTTTAATGGTCAAGTTTTATTTCAAGTGTTATACATAAGTATAATCATAAGTTTCAGGCATTTAAGCAATTAAGTTTTAAACAGCTGATGTTGTTGTATGTATGATGTATGTATATATGAATGTATCATATGTATATGATACATTCAAAATTATCATCACTGTGTTTATCATGATGTATTAAGTACATATATATATATAATTTCACTTTGATTTGGTCAAAAACTAGTGATTGTTATGCATACAGTTTATGCTACTTTAAGTCANTAATTTCACTTTGATTTGGTCAAAAACTAGTGATTGTTATGCATACAGTTTATGCTACTTTAAGTCACGGCTCCGTTCGGTAGCGTTCCTAACGCACGGCTCGACAAGTTTGCAAAGGGTGACACAAAATAGTCGATTTCAAGCCGAAACTCTGAGCAAAACCTGGTCCGACCAGGTTATGTCTGCAGCATGAGTTGCCATGATGATCCAGCCAGGTTAAACGAGAGCCACCTTCGTGGTACTGAAAACCCTGGCTTTAGGCTCAACATACCTCGCTAACCCACTAATCTCGCTTCATGCCCTCAGCCCTCAGCTTTATTGGATAAGCTGTGGTTTACACCTTAAAAAGTCACCTGACCTGGTAGTGATGAAGGTGTATACTTGATGACTTCATGGACAGTGATGGAACCCACAGAATGATCCAAGCAAGACTCCAACCTGGTGAAAGTACAAGGTGGCATTTAAAAAATGTGGAAGTAGCAATATTCACAGACTAACTGATAAATTATTTAAGCAATTATTTTGTCTGTGATGGTTAATCTCAGTTATCCAGGAGTTAAAATATCTAGAAGGTTGAAGTTAAGTCACTGGATTGGGAGAAATAGCTTGAAGATGTAGCTTGAAGATGTTTAGCCATTCATCATCCGAAACACCTCTTTGGTTCTAACCGTAGCAGTAACAGGTAGCAGCATTAATTCCCAAAAGGCAGACAAGCCAATCAATGTGACTCACTGCCAAGCTGGGTGGGGTAAGGTGAGGTGTGTTTCCATGTTTCCCTCACTTAACGTCTTTTCCTCACATCTTAGTTCAACCCACTGAAGATGTGAGAAAAAGAAACGAGGACAGAAGAGCTGAGGAGCTAAGATTTAAGAGAAATGAAACAGCCTCAAAGCCACGTGACTTGTCACACAGCTGATCAGCTGTCAGAGCGTGTGGCGCTGCTGTTTTAGTTTCTACAAGATCATAAAATAATGAAATATTCTGATTATTACTGTAACAATGAAAATGAACAGTTTGACAAACATGCAGAACAATCTGACTTTATAATCTACAAATTATCACATTTCTAAGTGTGTTTCACTGCTCAGAGAGTTAAAATATAAAGTTTATCAGCGTTATGAACTTTAACTAACAGGATGTTTTATTAAACATGTCAGAGGATTTTGTTGCTGCTTGTTGTTTTATGATTCTTTATCATTCAGAGCTGCACTGAACACACATCCAGTCGTTTTAATCAGATGATCAATCAGACTAAATCAAGCATCAATAATCAAAGTCATTTTACAGCTGAGATGTTACTGTTATTTTTCTGTTCACATGTATGATTAAACTCATGATGAGGTCATATTAAGATACGTGTCAATGTATCAGATCAGCCTTTAGCAGATCTGTCCAATCAGAAACAGACTTTCATTAAAGGGACGTGTTGGGACGTAAATATTTATTATGTAAATAAAGTTCTCGGGGAAAAACAAATCCTTAAAGATAAGGAATTTTCTCTAGTTTTTGATGGAATCCCTTCGGGTGTTATTATGCTGTTAAGAGGAAGTAAATTTCCATTTCCTGCTGTTCCTCCAAAGGACCCTTTAGATACTACAGTGGGCAAGATCTGTTTTGATTCTACCCATCGTAACAACAAAATAGTTAGAGTCCTATTCCAAAATGATATTGTAACTGTACCATATGTAATATATAGCTTGGAAACAAGTTTGGACTTTACCTTTTAAATACCTGTTAACAAAGTGAGAAAATTTTCATTCAAATTAATCCACAAATATTACCCAAGTAAATTATTTCTCATCAGATTTAAAAAAGATATTGACACCAGCTGCTCCTTTTGCCATTCTTACCCTGAAACCGTATTGCACTTGTTTTGGACTTATAGACATACGAAAAAATTTTGGTCTGATGTCTCTGAATATATTGAAATGTATGTTACCAAAGACTTTTCCCTTGCCTGCAAGGACATGTATTTTGGTTAACTATAAAAAGGAAGTCCAAGGACAATACCATGTAATCATCCTCATACTTTTATTAGCTAAATTCTACATACACAAATATAAATTCACAAATTGTAAACTCTTTTTTCCTGTCTTCAGAGATGACCTTAACAGATATTTTGATACTATCAAATTTTCCAAAAATGTCAAAGCTAAAAAAATCTGTTCATTTATTTACATTATTTACAAAAAAAAGCCTTTATAATTTTCTTTTTTTTTTAGCGTTCTTTGTGTATTTACTGTATTTTGTTATTTGTCTAATGTACCCCTGAAGTTATCTGTGTCTTGTCAATGATTAAATAAAGAATAATAATAATAATTAAAAAAAAAAAAAAAAAAAAAATCCTTAAAGATGGAGGACCAGATGGGTCACGCGAGGATCGAGGAACAAGCAAATAAGGAACTCGGAATGCACCCATGGTGTCTCAACCCTCCTCCCGTGTTCAGGAAAAGTTTTCCCAGTTTAGAGAAATGTCTCCTAAACCTTAAATAAGTTAAAATGCCACCGTGCTGCTTACTGTAACTAGTAAGTTCAACTAGCGATCACTAACTTACAAGCAATGGAAACGAACAGCTCTACCACAAGTACTTTACCGGCTGGTTTCTGTCACCGTGCCGCCACCGTTATCCTCTCCATCCTCTCTTGTACTTAGTAAGGTGAGTTTGTCTCCAACCGAAGGCAGTGCCATTGTTATTCTTAGCTATTTACCACGGATGTGTATAGTCCAAGGAAAGAAGGTCTTCTTCAACTTCTTTAAAATTTTATGGCGGTTGGCAAACAACAAATTGGTGCATTACCGCCACCAACTGGTGAGGAGTGTGGATCTGGATTCAATTATTTCTTTAAAAACAAAACAAACAAAACAAAAAACAAACAAACAAACAAAAAAAAAACACAACAATAATAATCTCATATTCTAACACTTAACCCTGTTCTCCTTAAATAACGAAACAAAAAAGAATAACATAAAGCCCCTGAACTTTGTTGTAACATATCTTTCAGATTAAATTTTA
>VXCM01007859.1:7767-27499 GCA_014773175.1 Lucifuga dentata
ACCCCCACACACACACTGTGAAAGTGAATCAAACATTCTTTTTTCTTTTTTAAGACAAGTTACTTAATTTAACCGATCCAACATGCACGTCTCTCTGCCAGGGAATATAGTTCCAGGAGAAAAGACTGCTTTTACCAGAGAAATTTAAATTTGAGCATGTGTGTTAGCAGGCGAAACATTGAATTTTAAGGTGGGTATATCAGCTGACCATTTGACTTTGAAAAATTAGGGGATTTGAAAAAAAAAATAACAGGAAAACTAAATATAGTTATATGTTTTGGCAGTAATGTAACATGTATGTGGGTAGTATTTATTGCACTCAAACATGCAAAGCCACTGGTATGGTCCTTTAAATAACCATGTAAACTAAAAAGATTTAAAAGCTGCAAAATTACCTCAAAAACACATGCTTACCTGTCGATTCCTCTCATCTACGATCCTGGTGATCTGGATCTTCTTCCTCCCCATTGCCAAACTACTTCCTCCAACAGCCAAAGAAGAATAAAAGCTCCAGATATTAATGGTTCAATGTAAGATCCTTAACACATCGCTCCACTTTCAGCTCTGTTACTCCTGCATCAGCTCAGCATGGCTTTCTGACAGAGAGAGAGAGAGAGAAAGNACTTTCAGCTCTGTTACTCCTGCATCAGCTCAGCATGGCTTTCTGACAGAGAGAGAGAGAGAGAAAGAGAAAGGCGTACAAATGTTATTCAGGCAGCCATCACCAGCAAACATTTAGTGCTCAAAAATAGCCGTACATTCATGGCATCTACGCTAAACTGTCAAGGCTGCTGACAAGACATAAGGTAATATACATAACAAAATATCTCAATTAATACTTCAAGAGAACATCTTTACATTCACTGAGGAAGAGAACTTCCAGACAGAGCTGGACTAACAAACTCTTTGATATGAGAAATACCACATTATTACAGTTAATGCTTCAGCTTCCTCTTCCTTCTTGACAGTCTAATGATCATCCACAAAACTTCTGCCCTCTTCTTTCTTTTATTTTGGAAATTATGGTAAAAAAAAAAAAAAAAAAANAAAAAAAAAAAAAAAAAAATAGCAATAAGGACGCAAGAATGCAGTGAGAATTACCTCCAGCCTTAAATCTAGTAACTGCATTTACATCATCACGTACCTTGTCTAGCTGGCTCTAAACTCATCCACAGCAGCAGCCCTGCAGCTCTCCTCTCCTGCTTTCTCCTCCTGTAGGAGTGCCCACCTGTCTTGCTACGTCCCTCCTCTCTTAGCCNCCCCCCTCCGAGCTCCTTAGCTCTTCCCTAATCTCATCTGATCTGGGAGGAGGCACAGAGTGAGGTGAAGCCAGGCTTTATTCTAACCCTCCCTTGGATTACTGCAGCATGTGGAGCTCGGTGGCAAGCCACCAAAAGCCTCCTTCACAGGATTTGTAGGTTTGACAGATTAAATAGATATAATTGACTCCATCACCAGTGAGTTTTGTGATTAAACAAAAAACAAACAAAAAAAAAAAAAAAAAAAAAAAGAAGAAAAAATCATGTTGATATAAATTTAGAGCCTAAATGTAGGTTGTGCTGGTCTTCTTTCATTTGAGTTAATTTGGGTAATGTTGCTTAACCGCTTAGTATTAAAAATACACAGTAGCCTCACTCATCCTTATTTAAGAGTACAGACCTATCATATAAAATAACATATTTCCCTTTTCATATCCATATATTTTCAAAAGCTAAGTTAATATGTAACAACAACATGGTTGCAAGTCAGTTTAAGATGTAGACCATGACAAAACAAAGATTCCTTGGATTTTGGGGATTTAAAGGTCACAAGGATTTAAATGTTTTACAGTCTGGATAATTTGATGGCAAGAAATATTTTGAAAAGAGGGTAAAAAATCCTTCCCACCACTCTAGTGTTATTTCCCTGAAAAATGAGACAACAGACCAATCTTGTGATTTTCCTGGATGGAAGGTTCAGTTTAACTGCTACAAAAACTTGGATCCCAATAAATATGAATCCTTAGAGCAGAGTAAATGTTATTCTATATGACTCTGATTTATGATTTACTCGAGAAGGTCTTTGAGGACAGAAGATTTGCTCTTAGCACTTCTCTAACCAACAGAATCATTCTAAAAACACAGGAATGGTTTACTCTCTGACCCTTTCACCACCATTACCAGATGCCTGTAATGTTGGTGATGTAGGAACTGATGCTTATTCTGCTGTTTATTATTCTGCAGAAAACGAGGTTATATAAATTTAAAGGTTGAACTTTATGATTGTGAAGAAAGAAACAACTTACTGTTACAAACATTTATAGACATTTTTGTCTCCACGTGACACTAAATCTATGGCTGCAAAGTCTGTATAGCAACAATCAAGCTGTTCTTCATCCCTTGTGTGTGCTCTTCTCAGACAAGTCGCCCTGATCAATGCAGATGTAATATGTTACTGTGATAGACACTCTATCTGACTTAAAAATCAATATGAGCCACAGGATCAGCCACTCACACAAGCATCTACCGTGTTGCTCATTCCAAAATGAGACGTTCAAAATGAGAACACGTCACATCTACTCCTAAACAACGACTGATATCACGATAGAAAAACTATTACAGCACTTGAAGGTATGTTAGATTGTGAATGTTCACCAGTATTTTTGAAACAGCATTCTGTAGCTTATTAATCTATTGTCACTGTTCTAAGTTTAAAATGCGTCTCCTCCTCTGGACGTTTCTTTAACAAGAAGTGTTAAGCTCCAGAGCGAACCTTTTAGCCAAATGCTCTCCTTTTTATCTTACCCATGAAATCCAATTGCTGTGGATCACTGGAAGCATGACCATGCTTTGTGAGGGTGTGAAACGCACTTTTGCAAAGTTGACTTGAACAGGATTTTATATTTGTTATGCCTATACAATAAAACAATGTTAGTTAGGGTCATTTGGGTGAATAAAGGGACTCCATCTACATATTTTAACAGAAAAAAACTGCACTGTACTCCCTACATAAATGCATGATGAACAGAACATAATTATTTTTTCGAGCTACATTTTCTGAAAATAATGTTTCTGATGGCTAACATAGATGTCAATAAATATTTTAAATTACTTTTATACTATTATATTTTTACATTATTTTTATATTAACATTTTCTTACAAAGTGAAATATCCTCCTTTTGGTTCATGAAGTCACCTGAAGTCACATACGTCTGCCAAAGCCCAATTAGCCTTAGTTAGCTTTAGCTTTTATTGCCAAAATAAAGCCAGACTTTCACTGTCATGACCTAGAAATCAGATGTGTAAAAAAGATTTATCATGCAAATTTATTGTACAGTGGCATTCCGAACATCATCTTCTATCTTCTATCTGTGTGTTCCATCTTTTATCTCAATCTATATCTGCGACTGTTAGCATTAGCATCATTTTAGCTTTGATTTGCATGTTTTCCTCGCCTTATTTGTTAATTATAGAAATGCTGCAAATGTCTGAGCGTGAATTTTAATCCACCTGATCTGGATCAATATCTGGATCTGAATTCATCGTGGGAGACACATGCCTGAATGCATTCATTCTTAGGTTTTAAAAAAATAGGTGAACGGTTTGCGACAAATGCCCTAAATATCCTGTATGCAGATCCTGATCCAGACCTGCCTCAAAATCTAATCAACTCTTCCTTGAAACCACATCCCACCTATTTATAAAAAAATCATTGAAATCCACCCTGCATTTTTTAGATTTCCTGCTGACCTTGGCAGAGATAATAAAGAATGATTCATGAATTCTGCATTAATGAACTGATCGATTATATTTATTGGATCCCACACTTTACTCCAAACTACTCAAAAGCAGAAAGACCCAGTCATGCAGTAAGCAGAAGAATGTGAGGTGTATGAAGTGGGAGTGGGACTTGCATGAAACAGGACTGCTGATTAACAGGACGGTGTTCAGGAAAACTTTCCCTCATTACGTGAAGGTTAAACCAGCCACTTTCACCTCAGAGGACTAACAACATACCGTTCATTCCAAATGTTTTTGAATTATTCTACCAACAGATATTAACCAGGAGAAATTAAAATCACCATCAGCTCAGTCACTTATATTTAACACAGATTAAAGGAACTTACTGGAGGTTTTGCTTGTTTAAGCCCAATATATACAACCTGCATACATGTTACGTTACTTACAACCATTTCTTAAAACATATTACTGAACTGGTAGATATTAAAATTGTTTTTCCTACCTTCCAGACTGTCGTTGGTTTCAGTTCATTCCATTAAACCAACTTGTAGAAACTTGAACCATGCTCGAGATACGTAATCCATCACAGCGAACACGACATCTATTAAATTTTTTGTCGAAGTCACTTAATTTTAACTGATCCAACACAGAGCTGCATGGTAGAAAATGTACACCTCCGCCAGAGAATATAGTCCCAGGAGAAGACAGCTTGTCTGTATGTCTACATTCGACAAAATCTGTGACCAACGTGCTACTCCACCAGGCAAGCCCACTTGGTGCAGCGATTGGCCGGGTGTTGTGTGAAACTCAGAAGGTTTTAGTTTTCCTCTCAGCTCTCCTCGCTGTCACTGTGTCTGCACTCTGCTGAGAGAATCAAAAGTGAAAGTGTGCCCCGTCACTCGTGTTAATAACCCTGTTTATAAGTGCAGATCACAAAAACAATCAGAACACAGAATTCCTGTTAACCCCTTCTCTCTCCTAAAATGAAGTTTGTGCCATTTTTCCCCTTTAACTATAAAAACAGAAATCTGTCTATCTGTCTCTGTCCATCTGTCTGCCTGTGGCACCAACATCTCCAGAACCTGGCACTGTATGAAGTTGAAATTCGGCAGGTTTATTGCTCAGGACCCCAAGACATGCAGTGTCACATGTGAAGTTGTTTGGATGAGCGGTTCTCAAATTGAGCTGTGCCGGTAAAAAGTAGTCCATGCGGCAGGATACGCTCCAGGAGTGGCAGCATATGCTTCAGTCCACAGGTACACAAACAAAGCTAGCTCACGAGGATGTACAGAAAAAAATTATAGCAGGCTGCGGCACACACCATAAAGTCCGGCTGGTTCCAAACAGGCATGTTTTGAACGGGCACTGCACTAGTATGATTAATCACGTTGACATGACAAAATTGACGCACTCTCTCTCTCTCTCACACACACACACACACGCACGCANCACACACCACCCCTTCCCCTCTCTATGATGGCGACTTTTCGTTCCACCTCCCAGTGTGGGCATTCTGAAAAGGCATAAACACAGTGGATAGCCAACAAGGTCTCCGACCAAGTCGGACAGGCCAGGTCAGATGAAGCATACTGTGGCCTTAACAGTCTGTTCAAGGTGTATCCTGCCTCTCACCAAATGAATTCTGGGACAGGTTCTAGCCTCCAGGTCCCCCACCCCACCCTGCACAGGATACCCGGTACAGAACATGGATGGATGGATGGTTCTAAAGTGAGCTCTTGTATCAACCATCCAAAGTCTCACATTTTAGCACCAACAGAGAAAAATGGGAGAGCACTTTTAGCACCAAACTACTTTTGATCAAATAAAAACATTCAAATAGCAAATTAAATCATTAAAGCAACAGACACTTACAGCATCATGACCGCTATCTTTTTCACATCACTTTACCTAACATGCAGCATAAGTCAGCACTACTGATGGTTTGTCATGCCACAAAGCAGTACAGAGTAACTGGAAAACCTTTCATCTCTCCTGCTCTTTAAATACCGTGAGTTCATCTCTAATTGTGTTGACCCTGCCGTGACCTCTGCTCCAGTCACTCTAACAGTGGATCAATGAAGTGAATCAACTTCATGTTGATGCTGCTCATGCATCGCTAGCTAACTCCCTGATCTCCTGCTACTAACAGGAATAAAGAAACCACTGTCTCAAATCCACATGCAAGAATGAATATTTTTTTGGTTTGGATCGTAGACTTGGTCCTGGTTGGTGCAATACTGCAGAAACAACAAACAGCCATGGTGGGATTTACATAAATTTGCTGGAAGATGAACAAGTTGCTGTTTCATCACCAAGATGTAAGTCTGTATTTTTACTTTCCTTGCAGATTTGCTCCTGTCTTTGCTCTACCCTTCTTCTTTTTTTGCTTCTTTTTTTCCTCCTTCTTGCTCTAGCTGCTGTATTTGCATCAATATCCATCAGCAGAAACAGGGGAGCTTCCTTAAGGCATCACGATGCGGACCGATAGAAGATTATTTTCCCCTCCAGCAAGCTTGGCCATTCTTTGAAGTTCTTATTAATGGAGTTTTTATAAAAGTACCTATGGGAAGTCATACATGGTAAACAGGCAAATGCATGGTGGATCTGCTCCCTGAGGGAGGCGGAGTGAGATCGAGCTTGTTTACTGGCTGTAGTGCTTAACATTTACAGTAGAACCCACCGTGTCAACCCTCCCCACATGCCCACTTCTCAATGGGTTTCCTTTGATGTTCAGAAAGTGAATGACAATTTATGTAAAAACATAGTTTGGCTGCAGCTACTTAAAAGAAACAGCATTCAAATTAGGGTTTTCTTATGCAAATGATGCTGTACTGCAATGCACAAAACTCTGAAATAAGTCAGATTTTACAGACACTTTACAACCAGCAACAACAGCAAACAAGTCTCTTTGCTGCCAAATGATAAACTAAGGTCATAGTTTTGGCTTTTAGAAATGGGGGAAACCTTTCAAATCTCATGATCATTGGCCTTTACTGCCTTAGCTTATGGCCTTTTAGGTGTATATTGTAATTATGCTGTGGCATGGCTACGGGAATAACTCATTATATTTTGGTGCTGGATCAAGAAATTTTTGTGACTTTTGTTTTTGTTATTAAATGATTTATATATGTATATATTTTTTTTTGTCAATTTTCAGATTCTGCTAAAAATTTTTATAAAATTACTGCTTCTTATGACAAATAAAGCAATTAAGTTCCATTATTATTATAGTCCTTTATTTCTCTTTAGGTCAGTATAAAATTTGATCTTGGCTTGTTCAGTCTTCGTACGGGTATGCGCTATAATGAGTGTCCTATGTTTTCAGGTTTTAGTGATTCACTCAAAATATTTGTCAAAGTTGGGGATCAAACCTGGGATTGTGAAGTGGGGATGACATGATGTCGCCCTGGATAAACCCAAAGATTCATCAACAATAATAAAAAATACACTAAACTTTTTTTTTTTCATGGGCTTCATGGCAAACAGGGGCGGCTTGGTGGCTCAGTGGTTAGCACTGTTGCCTCACAGCAAGAAGGTCCCAGGTTCAATTCCTGGCTGGAAATCGAGCCTGGGAATCAATTCCCAGCTGAGGCAGGGCCTTTCTGTGTGGAGCTGCATGTTCTCCCCGTGTCTGCGTGCGTTTCCTCAGTGCTCCGATTTCTCCCACCATCAAAAAACACATGTACAGGCTTAATTCTCCTGTCACTGCCTTGACCAAAAGCACTGGCTTAGGACTGGAGTTGGTCCCTGGGCGCTGCACAGGCTGCCCACTGCTCCCCAGGGATGGGTTACATGCAGAGACCAAATTTCATCTGTACTTGTGTGCATGACAGTAAATATACCTTTAGGAAGACATGAAGTGCTGCTGTTGCCTGCTGCCATGGCAGAAACACTGAGTGTGATTAATTTATCATTGAGCCTCAGACAGGCTAACCTCTGGTGTCCTGCAGCTTCAGTATCGATGCTGGCCTTTGCTGCTTTGTGGGTCACTGAGCTAATGAGTTTCTGCCTGAAATGTAATAATTAAACTCATCTCCCTGCACCAGCAACCAAACGCTAGGCTGAAGGCCAGGCAGATTAGAGGGTTTAAACTATTAGCTGCCAGAAACACTATACAAAGGAGATGGTAGTGTACAGCTGTCTTTTCCTGTGTTCCATACATATGCCATATAAAAAAAAAAAATCATTAATTCTAACAGAAACATAAAATTCACATTCAACTAACCACCTCTGAGCCTGCATAGGCTCGTCCGTTCCATTCGGGCTGCATTCACTGACTGCTCTGTTACTCACAGGCTCTCAGCCTTGTACACAGCTAGTAAAAACTCCAACGACGGAGGTCTGCTGGTTTAATTACTGGACCACTGTGATGTCACTTCATTATTGTGTTGTTTTTATGACAGTGGTAGTGGGATAAAACTTTCCTGTCTCAACACAGAGACGCTGATGTCATGCCTGCAACAGATTGAAACCCAAGCTGTGCTCCCCTTTCCACTGTCTCTGTTCTGTTCATAAAAACACTAATTTGTCTCATGTTGAACTTAAATACTGACATAACACCTCCTTCTCTGCTCTCTGGTTTTGTCATGTTTTCCTGCAAAGCTGTAAGCTGGATACAGAGGATAATGAAGTGACAGTGTCTTGGCTGGATGTCTGCATTTCCGACTGTAATCACGCAGCATGTCTGATGTTTATAACAGAGAAGAAGAAGAAGAAGCTGCAACTCTGCTGCTCTGCTCTGCCATGAAATTTAACAGGATATACAGTATCTAACAATGTAGTAGACCAGGGCTACTCAAATACAAATCTTAAAGGTCCACAAAGAAAATTTTCAATAAGACAAAGGTCCGTTTATTAAAGTCAGTCAAGCCAGGGTCGGACTGGGATCCTAATTTTTACTGAGAATTTAAGGTGTTGAGCGGGGCTGCAGACGATAGCAGAGTAGTGCAGTCGGACATTCGGTTTTGCTTTCTCCACAGCGGGGAAAGTGAAGAATTTTGACTCGTTGCGGTCAAAGTGATGTCTCGCAGATAATTCAAATAATACATATGAAAAGTATAATTTGATCAGAGTCCAGAGACAGTTGTGGTTTGGTCCAGATCCAGACAACAGTCCGGATTTTGAGGATAACTGTAGTAGATGAGACTAAATAGATAAACTTAAATAGATAAACTCGAGGATCAGGTTTAAAGCCCTGCAAGCATCCTTGAGTAAGATACTGAATGCCTATCAGCCCGTGGATGCAAAGAGTAATGGCGTCTGTATGTTTCTAAAGAACTAGGTCATGTAACGTGGTGTCCGTGGAATTTGTGTTTATAGCTGCTCAGAACTTCCACGCTGGATGGTGGTGTGAAAAGTCTTCCGTCATAAAGAGGGGTGGGGTTGTTAACAAGGATTCCACATTTCCTGTGCTTCTTTGTAATCTCGATGAGATGATTCAAATAAATGGCGATAACGGTGCAACTTTCAGACAGTTTGTGAACCACTGTCCATGCACAGATATGACTGGAAAGCAATGGTGAGGACTGTGGTAATAGATTTGTAATATATTCAATGTTTTCCACAGGTTGGAAATTTATTTGTGGCAGTGGGCAAGCATGCCGTGTATCCATATAAATCTATCTGTAAATCCAGAAATCTCTGTCTGTGACACCAACACCTCTAGAACCTGGCACTGTATGAAGTTGAAATTCAGCAGGTTTATTGATCAGGACCCAAGGACATGCNCTCTAGAACCTGGCACTGTATGAAGTTGAAATTCAGCAGGTTTATTGATCAGGACCCAAGGACATGCAGTGTGACGTGTGAAGTTGTTTGGATGAGTGGTTGTCAAATTGAGCTGTGCTGGTAAAAAGTAGTCTGTGCACAGCAGGATACACTCCGGGCGTGACGGCATATGCTCCGTTGCATGGGCACGAATGGCAAGCTGCAGCATACATCACAAAGTCCGGCCCGGCCTGAACAGGCATGTTTTCAACGGGCACTGCACTAGTATACAAAAATAAAAATATACATGTTACGGTTCATCTTCTTGCTGTGTGCACATCAGTGTGTGTGACAGCAGTGCTGCAGTTGTATTTTTTTTTTAAGGCTGGGTTGTCCCACGATACCTGGGCGGGTCTTCATTTACCTGGGTGGGCCACCCAAGTAAAGCCTATGTATGGAAAACACTGCTATTTATAGTATCATCAGAATCATAATGCAAAGAACTCTCTCAAATTACATACACATGCACACATATGTACATCTGCACAAACTTGTGGAGTTATCCTTTCTTCTCTAATGCTCCATGATCAATGCAGATGAGTTTTTGGAACCAAATATAACATCAGTGAGGAGGACACGTAGCCTCAGCCCAATCTTTTGATCTACTAAATTAAATTATAATGAATTCTTTAACATTTTTGTTTGTTCTGGCTCTCATTGAAATTCTGTGCTTTCAGCAAAGTAATATCTTCCTTTTAATGTTAAGAAGCGATGGTAAGTAGATCTGAGGCCTCTATCCTGAGGATCCTCCAGGCAATCCCAGAATCCCCCAGCCACCTACACACACCCTCCACCCCACCCCCAACTCTACCATCTCTCTTTCTGAGGTTACAGTGTAAACAGGGAAATTCTCCAGCAGAATCATTGATATTATGGATTCTTTTTCAAGTCGCTGTATGAGTTCAAGGGTTCAAATCATGCTTTCATTCTGTATTAATCTGATATTTGTAATGTTCTTATCGCATTACAACAGCAGTGAAGGGATTTTTTGAATTTGACATTGATTTTTTATTTATTATTTTAGGCTCAATGGGAGGTGTGGGAATTAATTTATACTGTTTGGGGGTAATTGCTGTTAACACATAATTGGTTAATTAAGTCATCAACTAAAATCAGGCACTAGACAACTTGTGATGTAAATTAGGCTCTTTAAACCCATCGCTACATATACAGCAGCTAACTATTAAAACACTGAGGCTCAAGTTTCCAATCTGGAGATTTAAATTCACCTCATCTGCAGGTCTTTGGAGGTGGGAGGAAACCAGAGCACCTGGAGAAAGGCCACAGACTGATTAAAATCCAGGACCTGCCCGCTGTGAGGCTAACAGCCAACCCACCATCCGACCTTTATGTGTTCAGTTGTTGGAAAATGGAAGTTGGAAATCACTAGATTAGCTAAGGGAACTGGTTGTGTTTATCTGTTCATATCAAAGCAAATAGTTCATGGAGTCGCTTCCCATTTCATTTCACTCCAGTTAAATATGAGTCCTGGTTAAGAATCGTATTCAGTCTTTTATCACAGACTTTGATCGCTGGCTGGGTTTAGTCTGAAGCACATAACTACACAACACATTTCATTTTATAAAATGAACCATTGGCATAAAAGAGGATTTTAAACTGAGATGTTGATTGATTGATTGAAAATTCCAGTTTAAAGGACCATACCACCCATTTTGCATGTTTCAGCCTAATATATTAAATTTTCATACATGTTAGTTACTGACAATCATTTCCCAAAGGATAAAACCGTATTTCAGCTTTCCTGATATTTTGCAAAATCTCTTAATCTTTTAAAATCAAAGATTACACCCACCTTAAAAATCGATGTTTCACCTGCTAATACAGGGTGTCCCAAAAAAATGTAAACACATTTTATAGGTGCAACTGATTAGAAGTAACGGCAGAAGCAAGACTAAGCTTTGAGAAAAGGAACTTTATCTTAAAGTGCTACTGGAAGTGTGAAAACGTACATACCAAATGAATACCAATACCAAATGAAATGATCCGTGATGTTTGTAATTCCATCTGTCAGCGTTATCAGCAGTGCCTGGATCAGAAACGATCATCAGTTCAAACACCTGCAATAACTCACAAGATTCTACACTTGTCTTATTTAACTTGGATTGTAAAACCTACATATATCTTAATAAACATTGTATTTATAATCATTCAGAGTGTGTATACACTTTTTTGGGACACTCTGTAGTTACACAGCCTTATGAAGTCATGGTCCTTTAAATTTTTCGATAAACGCAGGTCTTCTTTGGAGGCATACATTCACTTCACGCTTTTTATTGAGCTTAAATGCTAAAATAACGTAACTTCTAAAAAACCCTGAATACACGTCTTGTTGGTGATGATGGATTACCTATCCCAAGAACATTTCAAGTATCAACAAGTTGATTTTAATAGCATACCAGAATGAACTGAAACCAATGGAGGTCTGGAAGGTAGGAAAAACATTTTTAATTCACCGTTCCAGTAGTATGCTTTGGGAAATGATTGTCAGTAACATTACGTGTATGAAAATTGAATATATTAGGCTCAAACATGCAAAATGAGTGGTATGGTCCTTTAAGAGCCAGGTGGGACATAAGGCAGGATGACTCATCATTTTATTTATTATTTATTCTTCCGGGCATCAAAGTCACCAAAGCACTTCCTCTTATTGTTAGCTGTCTATCCGATCAAACTTTTCTTCATAAAAGGAACAATTCAGGAAAGCAGTGCTCCATGCAAACTACAAATGTGTGAAACTGAAATGAATCAATATCATCTTAATGTGGAAACTAAGCAAAGTAATGCTTAGATTAAAAGTAAGTAGAATAATACTGTAAAGGTGATGGAGGGATCCTGCACTTAAAAGCCTGGGAAGGTTACAAGTTTTCAGTTGTTGTAAAATACTCAACTTGAATACAAGGAGATATTTATTTTTACAGCAATTTCAGCTAATTATATAAGATCAATGAGTCGAACATGTGCTCTAAGTTAAACATATTATTGAACTAACTGTGTTGCTGTTGCTGGTATAACCTGGTCCTTGTCTCAGCATGGAGAGTCTCCATGTACAGCCAGCATTAATAACATGTTGGCACCATTAAGAACAGTGTCAGGACTCTGAGCAGACCCAAACCCCTCTCTGGTCTGGATTCTGTCTCTGCAAATTGACTTCGAGTTTAATTAAGCCAAGCCACACTGCCACTGACCCAACACACAGTTTAAGTTGGCAGGGCTGAGGGAAACCTATTTACTGTGAGGAACAAAGGCAGTTTTATATGGCTGCAGGAAAGCAGATTGAAGGGCTAATATTTGCAAATCGTTTTATTTGATTTCTGTATTTATTGAGTGTAATTTCTGAGCTTCTCTGCGGCATATTTAGCATCAAACGTGCAGCTGTGTGGCCCTGTGGTCAGACGGGAGGCAGCCAGAGGTTTGGCTGGTCTGGAAGGGCCAGCCCAGGCCTGATTACTGGGGGTGACCCCACAGGAAAGGTTTTCAATTCCAAAAGATTAGGAGCTCTTCCAAAAACCACATCGAGAGGAGAGGAGAGGAGAGGAGAGGAGAGGACTCTCACACATAGTGAGGGATTGAGTAATTATGAATGAAAACATGATAGTCCCTAACAAATAATAGTCTGTAGATCTATAATACATCAGCCCTTCAGTTACACTCGTTTAAGGCCTTTTGTCCAAAATTACCACCTGGTGAATGAAAAACATGTTGTGAATGGATGCATATGCTACAGCTGAAGAATAGATGGTCTTTGGTATGTGTATGATACACAGTATGTAGATATTGTTTGCAGAGAGATTTTGTTTTTAAATGCTATTCTGCATTTGTTCACATGCACTAAATGGACTGTACAAAAAAACTAAACCAGAGTGGTGATAAGATTTACCAAAAAAGAACACTCATTTTAAGCAGATTTGGATCTATATGGATTTAGCAGGTCATTCATCATGTTTTTGGATTTAAGTTGGGATATTTATGTGTTACTGTATATTTTTAATAGGTTCATTTATAATAGCTGACATTTTTATTATGGGCTTTATTATTACTGATAATTATCCAGAAACAGTTTCAACGACAGTCTCTAAATATTGTGGTTTTGTTAGCAAACAGGCTCATCTTAACAACTAATGATCTATTATAGGTTTTACTTTAGTAATTTTGTCAGTGTATCATAACTTTTGACAGGCTGGATTTCTCATATTCCTTGTAGCTCTGCAGGTGAGGCTAAGGTCAGTTAAAATGCATAAAATGCTTTTTTCTTTTGGCTACTGTATAGAAATGTATCAGGCTAATTCCCACTCAAACTCATTTAGGGCTCATACACGCAACACAAAAAACAAATGTAATCAATAATTCAAGCTACTGCAATAAAAACACACAAATAACAACATATTTTATACAAAACAAAAACTTATTAATAAAATTTGAACTGTTTTGCCAGAATTCTTAAAAAGGATAGTTGCAAGAATTTAAAGGACCATACCATCCATTTTGCATTTTTGAGCCTAATACATTCAATTTTCATACATGTAACGTCACTGACAATCATTTCCCAAAGCATACTACTGGAACGATGAATTAAAAATGTTTTTCCTACCTTCCAGACCTCCATTGGTTTCAGTTCATTCTGCTATTAAAATCAACTTGTTGATACTTGAAACGTTCTTGGGATAGGTAATCCATCATCACCAACAAGACGTGTATTCAGGTTTTTTTTAAAAGTTATGTAATTTTAGTGTTTAAGCTCAATAAAAAGCGTGGAGTGAATGTATGCCTCCACCGGGGAATATAGTCCCAAAAGAAGACCTGCGTTTATGGAAAAATTTAAAGGACCGTGACTTCATAAGGCTGTGTAACTATTAGCAGGAGAAACATGGATTTGTAAGGTGGGTGTATCACTTGATTATTTGATTTTGAAAGTTTAAGAGATTTTACAAAATATCAGGAAAACTGAAATATGGTTTTATCCTTTGGGAAATGATTGTTAGTAACTAACATGTATGAAAATTTAATATATTAGGCTGAAACATGCAATGGTATGGTCCTTTAAGACAGAATGAGCCATTTAGTATGAAGTTATCAGATGTTACCTGGAAATGTTCAGTATATCTCCTTAAACACACAAATGTTTCTCCAGGACAAATCCAGAGCAGACAGCAACACTTCCTCTAACTCCTTGTTCACTAGGAGAACCTGAAAGAAAAAGAAGTTTTATGAACAGGTTTAGTCTTTCAAGAACACCACTCCAATGTCTCCAACCTGGTGTCATACAGTACATATGCATTATCATTTACTCCACTGGGAATACTATAGAGCCCACATGCTCAATAGGTGGATTCCGATCCGGATCTGAACCGAAATATAACTTAATCCAGACAGGTAACAAAACATTCACCTAGGGCTGGGCGATGTGGTCTACAAATAAAATCTCTATTTTTTTTTTTTTTTTANTTTTTTTTTTTTTTTTCACACTTATGGACGATTCTCGATTTTAGTCTTAATTTTTCTTGTTTTTCTCTAAACTAAAAAATAAATACATAATTCAAATAAGTATTTTCTTCATTAAAAATAATAAAAACAAATAATGATACTTTAATAATATTGTAGCGCTTTCTTTAAAAAAAAAAAAACTTAAACTAAAAGGTTTTTACAGCAATGTACAGGTTCCTTGGTAGGAACACCAGCNAAAAAAAAAAACTTAAACTAAAAGGTTTTTACAGCAATGTACAGGTTCCTTGGTAGGAACACCAGCTTGCTGCCTCTAGCTTGCTGCTCTGACATGTTACAGTATTCCATGTATGAAGATCCTCTGATCAGACGTCATGACACTGGAACATGATGCAGTAACCTCATTTGCTTTTTCGCTGGAGCTTTGACTGCAGATCTGCATCTCGCAGCGCTGCATTGCTGCCACTCAGCTGCATGTTTCTGCTGCAGCTGCTGAAATACATTTGAAGTGCTGCTACTTTTAGTAGCTGCAGCTCTTATAAACTTTACAGACCACACTGGTTTATTCCACACCGTGAAGAAAAACCAAACCACTTCCAAATGATGAAGTGACGTTGCCTTTCTTAGAAACAAGCTCAACTTCAGTCAAAGTGTTTGTTGGCATCTTGACAGTCTGACCTGCTGAAAGCTTTGTGGGTGTGGCATCAACAAACGCGATGGACAGGCTTGTTGACAGGGAGTGACCCGCTGCTGCATTTCATATTAAAAATTGATACTAGGTTTAAAAAAAAAAAAAAAAAAAAAATCTCGATTTGGCAATTCAGCCATTTTATACATTGCCAAAATGTAAAATCAAATTAATCGATAAATCAAACATCATCATAACCTGACGCGGACCATTTGCAATGACACGTCTCTATCCTTTTTCCAGCTGCCTACTAGCCACAGTTATCAAGCTAGTTGTTGGAGGTCAGGTTGTCACTGAATGTTAAAAACCAGCCGAAACAAAGAAAAGAAAAGTTGACAGGCAAATCCATGGATCAAAGGAGGACTGGGCTGAGAAGCATGTGTTCAGTCACCTTTTGTGCCCCATGAATGCAAATTCTGTTTTTGTCCTGGAGTCATTTTCAACTTAATTATCACTTAATCCATCTATCCTGGACCTTTGATATCATGGAAATTTAGCAAGTGGACATCTAAGACTTGAGTCTCCCTGACTGGAAGAACCAAACAACGCTGTCATGGTACAGAAACCGCAGCAAAACAGAATGTAGCAGCATTATGGCCGACAGCAGCAAAGAGTTTAGGTAAAGTAAAAAGGACATGTACGTGTCTTTTTTAACTCTACCACAAACACTGGCAACTACTCAACCTCCACAAGCCTGATTCTGGAGTAAACCTGTAGATAGCTGGTAAAACATTCAGCAGGTGAAATTTAATATTTTCAAATTTTACATTTACATAACAATTTTAGGGACTCTACAGAGATATTAGCTTGCTGCTCTGCTTGGTGCTGCAGTTCTGTTATTCTGGATTAAAGGAGAGCAGCAGCTGACGTTTGAATAATACTTCTTCCAGATTGCTGTTCTCCTCGACTGAGTCATCACACACACACACACACACACACACACGCGCACACACACGATTGTTTGTGTAAAGACCATCTGTACTGAATAAAACCACCAGTGAAAATACAACCATTTTTCCAAACCAGATATGATGTCTGTATTATTGTATCAGATGAGAGAATCATCCTCCATACGGGTTGTAAAACTTTAACGTAAAAGATTTAATTGCAGTTGACTGAAGTAAAACGAGCCTGTTGGCTTCTATAATCACATCGCTGTGGACGTTAGCCTCAGCACAGATAGTAACAGGCACACAACGAGCCTCCACAGCAGGAGGAGTCAGCTAAACCTCCACATCTTCTCTGCCGTGTGTGATAAGGCATGTCATTGGTTTAGCCAGGCATCAACACGGCTAATCAGAAAGGATAAGAAATGCATTAGCAGTAGCCTGCCTGCTGGAGAAGCCCATGTAATTGACGAGAAAAAACTAACTCAGTCAGTCAGGGAGAACTCGAAATAGCCTCTGAGTAAATTACACACACACACACACAGTAGTCTCTATTTCTACCGCATGTGGTGCAAAAAGAGAAGCTTGTCCGTCAGAAGTGTTGCTATTTCTGTTTCCCACAAGGCTCCAAATATTCTATCATTAGGGAAACTAGGAGAGGAAATGCCACCGGACTCCACACAGCCCACAGGGTGGATGATAGCTTAAAGGACCATACCACCCATTTTTCATGTTTGAGCCTAATATATTTTCATATAATAATAATAATAATAATAATAANCATACCACCCATTTTTCATGTTTGAGCCTAATATATTTTCATATAATAATAATAATAATAATAATATTAAAATTGTTATAATAATTTCAATACATAATTTTCATATGTTATGTTACTGACAATCATTTCCCAAAGGATAAAACTGTATTTCAGCTTTCCTGATATTCTGCAAAATCTCTTCATCTTTCAAAATCAAATATTCAAGTGATACACCCACCTTAAAAATCCATGTTTCTCCTGCTAATAGTTACACAGCCTTATGAAGTCACGGTCCTTTAAATTTTTCCATAAACGCAGGTCTTCTTTTGGGACTATATTCCCCAGTGGAGGCATACATTCACTCCACGCTTTTTATTGCGCTTAAATGCTAAAATGAATACACGTCTTGTTGGTGATGATGGATTACCTATCCCAAGAATGTTTCAAGTATGAAAAAGTTGATTTTAATAGCGTACCAGAATGAACTGAAACTAATGGCAGTCTGGAAGGTAGGAAAAACATTTTTAATTCACCATTCCAGTATGCTTTGGGAAATGATTTTCAGTAACATTACATGTATGAAAATTGAGTATATTAGGCTCAAACATGCAAAATGGGTGGTATGGTCNAACATTACATGTATGAAAATTGAGTATATTAGGCTCAAACATGCAAAATGGGTGGTATGGTCCTTTAAAGACTGATGTAACTGGTCATTTTTTTCTGAAATCTACATGTACATTAAAAAGTGTCAGAAGCTCTAACTCCTGGCAGGATGTAATCATTGTTTTGTTACGTAACTTTCTGTGACATCTTCAGCTGCTTTTATCTGTTGCTCATAAACATCAATAAGTAGTAGGTGCTCTGTGTGTGTGTGTGCACATGGAGAATGAGTTTTAATAGGTTCTTGAAAGACTGACTTCTGAGGAACGGGTGAGGAGCTTTTACTCCAGAGAACAAATCTGAAAGTGAGAAAGCTGTAAATTACAATCGTGCCAAGTATTTGCTAAGTCACTGATACAAAAAAAAACAAACAAACAAAAAAAACGATCAAGCCAACAGTGACGTTTCAGCTCTGAACTCCAATGATTCATGATGGCTGGTGGAGAAACGGAAATGTCATGCTCATCCATCATTTAGCATCATAATATATTCTATGGGCACATAAGCAAGAAAACATATGTACAAGTATGTACAAAGCCTGGCTCACTATGAAATATCTTTACGAATCACATGATCTAATTGAATTAAACTGCAAAAAAGTGTATTTGCTTCTATCCAGACAGGATCCAGGATGTGTGATCTGGAGGATATTGTCCTGTACTCTGTGGTCTCAGCAGACTGACAGCGTAAGCGTGTCCTGATCACCTGTCACCTGAAGCCTGTAGCCACTAAAGCCAGCAGACACATGCTGTCATCTCGCCGACAGGGAGGATAATATAATGTGATGCTACATGCTGCTAATGCGGCTAATGAAATATGAAAACAGCAGGGCATCAACGAGGCCTCGAAACCAGACCGTGAAAATGAAGATTTTTTTTTAGTCATTTCACCAGCCACTTTTTTTTTTTTTTTTTTTTTTTTTTTTTTTTTTTTNTTTTTTTTTTTTTTTTTTTTTTTTGCACCTTGGCTTGTTGTCGTGTGTGTGGTTATCTTTCTTTTAAAGTATTTTACCAACCAATCAAAGGTCTGGTAATTCACATGCATGATCTATGATGGCTGGTTATCCGTGGAGCTAAAAGGCTAACTGAATAACTTATTTAGCACCTGATCACTTCAATACACACCTGTCATGTCTCATGGTTTGACATTTTGTCAGCATATCACAGAAATGAAAAGGTCATCAAACAAACTGTCAGACTAATACAGACAACAAAAACTGCATTTTAGTCCTGATTCAGGGATAAAATGCTGATGCACTGGAGAGCATCTTTCCTGTTTCACAGGATGTGGACCATAACACAGAGTGGGACTGGATGTGCCAAAGTGGCTGTGCCACTGGATGTGTATTGCAGTGAGCAACACAAATAATAGTATAAGAGGAAGTATTTTTTCACCATAGCTAATCAGGATTTTTTTAAAGAAATTAATTTGACCATAACTCCTTTTAATTCCTATTTTCATTCAAAAAGCTGATATACAAGAATGAATAGATGCGAGTGAGTAATAATATATGTATTATATAGTATTAATGCAAACACACTACATGGTACATATGAGCAATCATAAGTAACCCACCCTAAAATAAGGCTTTAATGACTAATGTGATCTTCATTAGACATAATAATAATAGCAGGGTCACTGCGTAACTAAATAAATAAACTGTAATTCAACCAAACTTTAAACTGTTTCAGTGGTAGGCTGTGTATTTTACACCTAGGCCTGCAGAGCTATCCTCCCACAATTAAACCATCTTCTAATAACCTCAGCATGACACTAGGACTATATGCT
>VXCM01007860.1:0-34592 GCA_014773175.1 Lucifuga dentata
GAAAGGTCAAATTTAATCTGAAAGATATGTTACAACAAAGCTCAGGGGCTTTATGTTATTCTTTTTCGTTTCATTATTTAAGGAGAACAGGGTTAAGGGTTAGAATATGAGGTTATTATTGTGTTTTTATTTTTATTTTTTATTTTATTTATTTATTTATTTATGTTTTGTTAAATAAATAATTGAATCCAGATCCACACTCCTCACCAGTTGGTGGCGGTAATGCACCAATTTGTTGTTTGCCAACCGCCATAAAATTTTACAGAAGAAGAAGAAGAAAATCAAAACAGGAAGAAGTTTACTACGCCAGACAAACTAAATAACATGCGGCAAAGACAGAATTTGGATATTTTCCGACTATTTGGTTCATATAGCAAGAAAACTATGATGACAGAAGCTGGATCTGACTTCAAGAAAACATCTAAAACACCGCATGTTAGTTACTTCATGTGAGGTGAAGACGATGCGCTGCCTTCAGAACACATGACCTTTAGCTGACCTTCAACATGTTCATCAGAAGACGTGTTAGGTATGTTTAATATGTTAAGACAGCTTCGTCTTATCAAAGGTGTACTTTAACTACTTAATTTTAATAGCGGAAATCTGACGAGCGTCTAATTTTACGGCAGCGTTCAGGACCTTCAGCTTTCTGGATACTAGATCACTTCATTGCTGGTTCAGATCTGATCTGTTCTCACCACAGTTGGACTGGACTGGGACCCAGACCACCTCCACAGGTGGTCTCCATTGCTCCAGGGTCCGAAACAAACCTACAGAAGATGCATGTCGACGAAAACTGAATAAAATGAATCCTTATAAACTAAAACTAAAACTAAATTTACCGCAGTTTTCGCCATGAAATAAAAACTAAACGAAAACAGAAATTATGGATGAATGGACAAAGGATTTTTTATCCGTTCTGAGTATGAAGTAGTCATAGTATAAAACACTAGTTATGGTTATAAACTAAACTAACTGGCCTTTACAACATGTCGCTGCTCGGCAGAAAAACAGAGTTATTTAGCTGTGTGAACACCCTGCAGGAAGGTAAGCTAACGAGCTAACTTTAGCTTAGCTGTGACGTCAGGTCAGCTGATTTGCTTGTCTTTTATGTTGAATTAACATTTAATGATCATATTTCATACTAAAGGAAGTCACGTTAAAATGGAATGTGTTTGCTGGTAAACTGACGTTTCTGGTGTTCTGTTTAACTCTGAAATCAGACTGAAAAGCTGCTGGCTCTGATAGGAAACACTGATGTTAGCTTAGATGGAACCATTGATTTAACACCTGAGCTGCAGGTGAGGACATAATATATAAAAAGAAAAATGCCATCTATATGAGTTTAACTTCAGACATGAGCTAAGCTAGCATTAGCTGTTAGCTGGAGAGACATGCTAATAGGACAGCTAGTAACAACAACTGAGCAAAAGCCAACAAGTAACTATAGCTGCTTTAATTTAACCCGAATTACACAAACAGTCATATATGAAAAAAGTCTTAAACTAAATGCCGCAAAATTACATAAACTTTTTTAGAGAAGTTAAGCTCATATACAGAGATGACATTTTTATTTTAAGTTTATTTTTTCCTCTACTAGTATTCAAAACTACCTGACTGCAAAAAAAAAAAAAAAAAANAAAAAAAAAAAAAAAAAAATCTACATTCACTAATTTATAGTTGATAGAAGTTTTCGGTTAGGTCATGTTAGGTCTATGCTGTGACTTTACATTTGTTAAACATGTTACTGTGTATTAACTGCATGGTATGTTTTAGTGACTTAATTTTCCCTCTAAATATGGAAAACTGAAATTGTCAAGTGAAACTGTCAGTAGTTTAATAATCGATAAATATATAAAAAGAAAAATGCCATCTGTATGAGCTTAACTTCAGACATCCTCTGAAAAAGTTCTTTTTTCCTCTTCATTTTGAAGATTGAAGAATAAGCACAAATCAACAAAATCTATGACTAAAATTTGACTAAATACCACAAAATTTGCACAGACTAAAACTAGCCTAATTAACTCTAATTTTACTAATACTAATGAAAAGAGTAAAATAAGATGAAAACTAAAAAACATTTTCGTCAGAAGACTAAAACTAAATAAAAATTGTGTGCCAAAATTAACACTGGATCCAAGCCGTTTCCAGAACACATATACAAGACCGACCGAACAATAACAAAACTTCAAACTAAATGTGGAAAATAACCGTGGATGAACATTCTGATTAGTGATTTTGTTAGAATGAATTGACCAGAGAACTCATTCACACAGCCTACCTTCAAATCAGAAAACAAATGAACCTACGGTGGCTGCGGTGGACCATAAAAGCTGAGAACGAAACGCAAATAAAGGTCAAACACTGCTGTCCTCTGGTGGGACGGAATGCTAACCCTGCAGTCTCAAAGGTGGTTTTTAAGCCGTGACCTTGCTAATAAATGATGTTTTACATCAATTTGTAAAATTGATTGTAGTCTGTTTTCAGCCTGTTTTTAGTGAAATGCGATGCTCGGCCAAATCGGGCCTTTCCTCTCCAGATTTGTGTTTTCAGCGAGTGTTTTGATGAGAGAGGCACAAACACAAAGAGCTTATGTAATGATTATTCAATCATTCTCACCGCTTGACCCCGTTAAAACCCAGTTTGACCCGCTCAGGAAAGCAGGAAAAATGGCCTTTTGATAAGATAGGCTGGGCTGGAGGTGACTGATTATTTAAATTTTCCAAAAATAGAACAAACTCCATCTTTAGAGGAGGATATCCTTTTTTTTTTTTTTNGCTGATGAGTGTGGTAGGAAAGGGTTTGGCTGTGAAAGCCTTCTGCTTTCCACACATGTATTTCTGCATTTTATACGTTTGTTGAAATTACTCATTTGTTGCTTTTGTTTTTTATCAGTTTTTTTTTTTTTAAACCTTTATTTTGTTGAATGGGGTTAAAATATGCAACTTTTTAAGTGGCAAAAAGCTAGATTCAATTCCTCATCATAACATTTTACATCAAACTTCTCTTCTTACATGTGAAGCTAAAATCAAGTTTTTCATCAGGTCGGACATCTTCCACTTCCAGACCTCTCTGTGACCTTTTGACCTTGTGACTGTCTGCCTTCTTTAACCTCTGAACAGCTTTTGCATCACTTCCTGTGTGGATGAAACACACACACAGATGGCAGCTATGGCGTTTTATCTTCATGTCTGCGTGTTTCAGTCGAAGCCACAAACGGAACAGACAGCCGAGCTTCCTGCAGGGCAAACAGCAGCTTTCTCATGAGAATCTCCTCTTAAAACCAGTGCGTGTGTATGTGTGTGCGCATGTGTGTGTGTGCATGCCCCACATCAAACTATTTCAAGCGTTAACCCTTTGGAGTCTGATGTCACTTTTGCAGTTTTGCGTTTCATTGAATTTATCTTTTAATTGCTAATTCCTACAAAGCTGCCTTGTAAAAAAAAAAAAAAAAAAAAAAAAAAAAGCTTTTAATGGTCAGAAGAACAAAGTTTGTGTTAAAAATGAACATTTCAGGCCTCAAGAATGCCAAAATGGCCTGTTTTCACTGGTGCATTCAGTAAAAGCTACTAGTCTTGTGTCTTCATCAGGATTAGAATAAATTTAGGTTTAAAGGTGCATATTGATGATTTTGCATGATTGAAGGAATCATGCAACAAGGAACTGAAGGAATACAACATACACGTTACTGACAACCATTTTCCAAAACATAAAACTGGACATTTTAGAATTGTTTTTTTCTGTCTTCCAGCCATTGGTTACACATTATTTTTTGTCAGAGCTACGTAATTTAAACACCAGGAAATATAGGCCCAGGAGAAGACGGTTTTTACCGAGAAATTAATGACTGCCTTCTACATTTGGACGTACGTGTGACAAGCGAAGCATTGAATTTTAAGGTGGGTGTGTCACCTGAACATTTTATTTTTAAAGATTAAAGCATTTGGCAAAATAACAGGAAAATGAAATACAATTTTTTGTTTTGGAAAATGGTTGTCATGTATGCTTGTCGTATTTATTTATTTTTTTTTTAGATTAAACATTCAAAATCACCGGTATGCTCCGAAGGTTGGCACAAGACGCCATACAGTATATTTTAAAATGTGATTGAGTCGCCATCTAGTGGAATAAACGTCATACTGCTGAGGATGGATGTTTCTGACAGCATGGTGTGTGTCGTTGCTGAGCCCTCTAGTGGCGAAATGTGGAATTACAATGAAAACCATTTTTGTCAAGCCAATGTTTTCATTGAGTAAATGCAGGTTATTAATAAATCAACTGAAGGATTACCGAAATACAAAAAGTTGCTGCATATTTTTATATCTTATGAGTGGTACAATGTACATTCATTTATTCCTTTATATATGTGCTTTATTTTTAAACATAAAAATGCAAATTGCAAAATGGGGACAAAAAAAAGAAACTTTAGCAAAGACATTTTGTGTCACTTTTTTTTTTTGNAAAGTTTGCAAAATGCAAACTTTGACCCCTTAAACTTTAGCAAAGACATTTTGTGTCACTTTTTTTTTTGTCATGAAATCGCTCCATAAATCCCAGAAATACACAAAAAAAGTTCATTTGCAAAAACAGATAAATACATTTATAAAATTACAAAAATCATGTTTTTTTTAATTGTGCATCCTCAGTAATATCAATCAAAATTATGCTGTGTTAGAATAAAATGAAAAATCTAAATAATTAACAAAATGTAAGTAATATATAGGTTAATTCATATTAGCTGGAATACTCAATAATTAAAAAAAAAATGACTTTAATCATTTATAAAATACTAGTGCAGCGCCTGTTCAGAACATACCTGTTCAGAACGAGCCGGACTTTCTGGTGTGCGCTGCAGCCTGCCATGATTTAGTTCTGCACATCCTGTGAGCTACCTTTGTTTGCTGTATGGGATCAGGTTGAGACCATGGCACTGGACCGGAGCGTATCCTGCCACACGGACTACTTTTTACCAGCAGCGCAATTTGAGAACCGCTCATCCAAACAACTTCACACGTGACGCTGCACGTCCTTGGGTCCTGAGCAAGNCAATTTGAGAACCGCTCATCCAAACAACTTCACACGTGACGCTGCACGTCCTTGGGTCCTGAGCAAGAAACCTGCAGAATATCAGCTTCATACATGCCGGGTTCTAGAGATGCTGGTGCCACAGACAGAGAAACTGTAATTATAGTTTGATGTTTCCTTTCATCTTTCATTCAATCATTTTTATTAAGCAGCTAAAAATGCAAATGAAACTTTAACAAAAAGCTGATTACAAATACTTTTATTGACTTAATTTGTACTGATAATGTGCTGCTGGCAGCCTGTGTGTGTGTGTGTGTGTGTGTGTTCAGCTGACAGATGTGACGTTTGGAACATTTCTTCTGGTAGATTGAGCTGTTTGTATTTCCCTGGTGTTGCAGCTGAAGTAACAATCTCCTTAGAGAAACGCGGGACNGCTGACAGATGTGACGTTTGGAACATTTCTTCTGGTAGATTGAGCTGTTTGTATTTCTCTGGTGTTGCAGCTGAAGTAACAATCTCCTTAGAGAAACGCGGGACTGCTGGAATGCTGCAGGCTCAATGTGTGTGTGTGTGTAAGTTTGTGCAGAACGTGTGAATGGGAC
The DNA here is from genome assembly GCA_014773175.1 of Lucifuga dentata. Classification (NCBI taxonomy): domain Eukaryota; kingdom Metazoa; phylum Chordata; class Actinopteri; order Ophidiiformes; family Bythitidae; genus Lucifuga; species Lucifuga dentata. Next base: position 5,628 of record VXCM01007860.1, read on the forward strand.
ATGAGAGCAGTGATCTGTGGAGGTGTGTGTGGATCCTCTGAGTCGGTTGTATTTTGTGATCTGATCTGCTGAATAGAAGAAAACTGCAGAGAAACATGGCAGCAACATTTTAATGTTTCTCAGCCAAACTCTTTAAATACAAAACCTTCACTCAGTTTTCAGGCTGGTGAGTAATTTCACTTTATTTAACCATAACATTTTTAAAAATACATTAATTTTTACTCTGTTTGCCTTTTCTAAAAAAGTATTTTGAAAAAGCTGCAGGAAATGTGTTTTATTCTAGATATTCTAAATGACAGTTCAATGAAATCTGTTTGTCTTTAACAAAAATACATAATACAGTATACAGAAAATGTATATGTGTGTATACATCTATATATATATATATATATAATGTATGTATGATAATTACTGTTAAATTAATTCATTTTTGACCGTGATTTTTATAATGTATTTGGGTCTAATTGAACAAGTTGTGCAACTTTTATTTTTTCCTCTTTTTTTCTTTTTTTCCTTTTTCTTCTTCTTTTCTTTGCTTTTTTCTCAAAAAGTTGTGCGACTTTGACTCAGCGTTTTCNTTCCTTTTTCTTCTTCTTTTCTTTGCTTTTTTCTCAAAAAGTTGTGCGACTTTGACTCAGCGTTTTCTGACTGCTCAGAGTTTTCAGGGTATAAATGTGAGTCTTGTTCATATATTAATGCTTTAATTTTTTTTAACTTTACAAATAATTTGTACTAAATATCAGTATCAGAACATGCTTTAGTTATTTACATGTGGAAATCTCCATCTGGAGGTAAAAGCAGGAAGTATATTGTTCATATGAAATCAAGACAAGTTGCAGTTTCACTTATATTTTTCCTGTCAGTCACATTGATGATTTTTGGAACACGAAGAAAAGCACTTACATGAGCTTAAAGATGAAATACTGTATAAGATAAAATGTCCACAAAAAAAAATGGTCAGGTTGTGAGGAAAATGACCGCATTGAGTCAGCTTTTTCTGTGCAAGGCTCAGATCTTATCAATCAACCCTCATAATGTCATCCCATTCCACATTTTAAATCTGCATTTGTCTTTCAGAGCCGGTGAGCAGAGCAAGGATGAAGTTCGACAGCATCCTGGAGGAGCTGGACGGTCTGGGGCCTTTTCAGATCAGCATCATCGTCCTCCTCAGCACGTCCCGGATGGTGCTTCCCTGCCACTTCCTGCTCAACAACTTCATCGCCGCCACGCCGCCTCATCGCTGCAACGTCAGCACGCTGCTCGATGACGCAGGACTCCTGAGGAACGTCACCCAGGAGCAGAAGCTGGCTGCGAGGCTTCCTGCAGGAGAAGACGGGAGCTGGAAGTCCTGTGAGATGTTTGCAGAGCCTCAGTTCCACTTCCTGTCCAATGATTCCAGCGGCTCCCACGGTTCCCACCCGCCCACGGTTCCGTGTCAGAGCGGATGGATTTATGACAACTCCACCGTCACTTCTACTCTGGTCTCAGAGGTAAAAAAAAAAACNGCGGATGGATTTATGACAACTCCACCGTCACTTCTACTCTGGTCTCAGAGGTAAAAAAAAAAACACCAGGATTCAGGTCCGATCAGAAAATTCATTTAAAGACGAGACCAGTTACTTAATAATGTGAGTCTGCAAATCATAATTATTATCATGACTTATTGCATCATAGAACATAATCATTAATGGTTTGCTTTAATGGCTTTCTTTGGATGAGATATTTTCTGTAACTGCTGTAAAGTTAAAGGTTACTGAGCAAGATGAGAAAAAACATGCAGTAAGAAAAAAATTACAGTCAATTTGACATCAACTCAAAACTCATTAACATTAACATTAAAAGTTATAATAATAGCAAGTTTTCAGCATTATCTAAAGTATTTTCTGCTGTTTGGGGTTATTTTGACCCTGTTATAATGAAAATCTTAGATACATATTGCGTGGTAAAAAGAACAATATTACCCTGTACCTGGAAAATTACTGAAGTAATATTAGAAATTAGGACAAACTTCAAAACTCAAGTTAAAGGACCATACCACCCATTTTGCATGTTTGAGCCACATACATGTTACGTTACTGACAATCATTTCCAAAGGATAAAACCATATTTCAGCTTTCCTGATATTTTGCTAAATCTCTTAATCTTTCAAAATCAAATATTCAAGTGATACACCCACCTTAAAAATCCATGTTTCTCCTGCTAATAGTTACACAGCCTTATGAAGTCACGGTCCTTTAAATTTTTCCATAAACGCAGGTCTTCTTTTGGGACTATATTCCCCGGTGGAGGCATACATTCACTCCACGCTTTTTATTGAGCTTAAACACTAAAATTACATAACTTCTAAAAAAACCTGAATACACGTCTTGTTGGTGATGATGGATTACCTATCCCAAGAACGTTTACAGTATCAACAAGTTGATTTTAATAGAGAATGAACTGAAACCAATGGAGGTCTGGAAGGTAGGAAAGACATTTTTAATTCACTGTTCCAGTAGTATGCTTTGGGAAATGATTGTCAGTAACTTTATGTGTATGAAAATTGAATATATTAGGCTCAAACATGCAAAATAGGTTGTATGGTCCTTTAACTTCAAGTACTTAACTGTACTTAAATAAAAAGAACTTGTGTAAAAAATACTTCTCTCTCTCTCAGCTGTACTTTACTTTCCACGTCTGGATACAAAAAGTAGGAATCTGATTTTATTCCTGAGATCTGTGTTTCATGAACCTTCTGCTGCTTTTTTAAACATTTGTAACTTTTACATGTGTAAAGATGATTATATTTTAGAAGACGTGAAAGAAAAGTTCCTTATTTATGTATTATTTTGTATTTTTCCTTCAGTGGGATCTGGTCTGTGGCAGAAGGAGTTTGAGCAAAGCCACCAGCAGCATTTTCTTCTTTGGAGTCATGTTTGGTGCCGTAGCTTTTGGATATATTTCTGATAANCCACCAGCAGCATTTTCTTCTTTGGAGTCATGTTTGGTGCCGTAGCTTTTGGATATATTTCTGATAAGTACGTGTATGATTTTATTTGTAAAAATTAATGATTTAATGCTGAAAATTTTGGTGATTTTAATATTTTAACTGACTGTTTCAAGAGATATCGAAATAAAAATAAAAGGTGGAGGAAACCTGAAGAAAATTCAAATGAAGCATTTATAAGTTGAATTTTAGGAGCCTTCAAACATTCAAAAGGAGTAAAAAAAACATAAAGGACATACAAAATAAAATAAAATCTTAGAATTTTATTTAAATATGTAGTAAATGTTTGCACAATAAGGTGTCCAAAATGTTGTATTATGTAAAAAATAAAATAAAAAACAGAAATAATAAAAATATAATTAGCTAGCTTGACATAAGCTAGCTAATTATGTTTTTATGTATGTATAAATATTGACTCCAAACTCTTTAAGTATGTACATTAGCCAAACGCTGATGAAGCTGTTTGATGCTGATTGAACATAAATTTCAAGTAAACTAAAGCTAAAAATAAAATAAACAGAAACTGATCTTATAGAGTCCAGATGTTTTGACACTTCATAGACTTTGCAGGAATCTGCAGTTTTGCAGAAAAAATGTCTCAAATTTCCCTTTTCCTGCTGATTTTGCTGTTTTTTGTTTTTTTTTTTTTTCNTTTTTTTTTTTTTTGCTGATTTTGCTGTTTTGGATGAAATGTCATTTTTTCCAGGTTTGGGAGGAAAACTTCCCTCCTGGCGTCGTACGTCATGGCCATCGTGTTCGGCTTCTCCAGCGCCTTCGCAGACTCCTTCTCCATGTTTGCAGCGCTGAGGTTCCTGACCGGGTTTGGACTCTCAGGAATCAGCATCACGTCCATCGTTCTCAGTGAGTCCCATCAGAATCACGTCATCTTCAGTCTCATCCTGCATCTTTATGTGCGTCATGTTAGTCCAGCAATAATGGAAACGCTCAAAACTGGACATATATGTATCAATATATTAAAGTGAAATATTCTTTATCACAAAACAGCAGGCACAAACATAAATACATATATAAATACATACATACATACATATGGTACATTTATATATACATACGTACATACATACACATACAGTACATTCATACATACACACACACATACATATATACATACATAATACACACACACACATACATACATACAGCACATTCATACATACATATATATGTACATGCATATATGTACATACATACACATACATATATACAGTACATTCATACATACATACATACATGCATACATACAGTACATTCATACATACATATATAGTGTACATATACATACGCACACCCGCATACCTACATAAATACATACATATATACGTACATGCATACATATGTAGATACACACATACATACATACATACACAAATGCAGGCGTACATACTTTCATATATACCTTCATACATACATGTATGTTTATCTATGTATGTAGATACACGCACATACATACGTGCTTACATGTATACATGCCTTTCAGCCTTTTTTCTCACTGGATGTTTCTGTCATTTCTCACCTGTCCACTAGTTGGCCTCATTGAGTTTTTCCTCAGTAGATCACCTGACATGTTCACCTGCCCCGCCCAGCTGCTCATCTTCAATCCATCCTCATATATATATAGTATATTTATATATATATTTGTATTTCAGAGAGCAGCTTTAAGTGTTTTTTCAGGATTCTTTGTCACATGTTGTTAATTTCTTTGCTGCTCTGCTGAACGAAGAGAAAAACAAATCATAATTTTTGAGTGAAAAGAGGCCAAAACGAAGCTACCAGGAGTCTCTTTCACATCAATCAAAAATACAGATCGATTCATCTTTAATTTTTTTTTATTTCTCTCCTCATGCAGGCATCGAGTGGGTGAACACTCGTCACCGCACGTTTATCGGCGTGGTCGGCAGCCTGTTCTGGTCTGTAGGTAACATGCTGCTGGCGTGTTTGGCGTGGCTGGTGACTGACTGGCGGATGCTGATGGTGACCGTTACGGCGCCGCTGGGTTTTGCCGTCGTGAGCTGGTGGTACGAGAAGCAGAGTTCTTATGGAATAGATGATTCCCAAAGATTCTCCAAGATATGAAACTGTTTATGCCCTGAATGAATGAATGATGATGATGATGATGATGATGATGATGATGATGACGATGACGATGACACTACGGCTTATTTCTGTAGCTGAAGTTTTAAGACATGTATATATTTATTTCATCCAAGAAAATTTTCCCCAAATTATAATAATAGTTTAGAAATAGCTGTCTGAAATCCAAAAATATTTTTCTCTTATTTTATTATTATTTCTGTGAACAATTATAATTAGGTAGATACAGACATTCATGCATTCATACATACATACATGTATATTTATGCATGTTGAAGATGAGTGAGATTCTAGTCTAATTAATTTAAATTGAACGACTTTAGTATTTTTAGTGGGGTATAACAAAGGTGAAATTAAAGTAAATTTTTAAAAAAATTAAATAGCAATTTAAAAAAAAATAGAAAATAAAATAAAAACCTTTAAAGTAGCAAAAAAAAGTGCAATATAAACTATTCACACAAAAAAAGGCCTAATGTTTTCATCTGAGACTAAAAAAAAAGGACCAAATTTGAGAAATAGCAAAAAGTATAGAAATGACCTTTGACCCTTGGAAAATTTTCTCAAAAGTTAGACTTCACTCCCATCCTTAGGAGCGTGTCGCTCTCTGTGATGTCATATGGTCGTAGGTGGATTTCTGAGTCTGCGCGCTGGCTTTTAGCTAACGGTAAAGTGGAACGAGCTCAGTCTTACCTGGATAAATGTGCTCAGGCAAACAAGAGACCCAAACTTTCATCCAAGGTTAAATTACAGGTAAGTTTCAGCTTCAATTTTAAGTTTTTTTTTTTAAATTGATCAGGTTGGTTTTACTGTACATGATAATTTTATTCTATATGTAAGTAAATGTCTCACTTTTTGTCATTGTAAAGTTGAAATAACTTGCTCTGGATGCGTTTATCCTAACGAGCTCTCTGTTTATGCACAGATGCTTTCTGATGTGGAAACGGAAAAGCAGAATAAAAACTACTCTTACCTCCACCTGGTAAAGACGCCAAAGATCCGACGCTTAATGCTGCTGACTGGCATCTTATGGTGAGTTTCTCCATGAAAAATAAATGCATTTATTATACCTGCAAGCAGCAACACGGCAACTGACTTCCTGTCTCACAAGTTAATCACAAAGGGAATAAATATTATTTTGGAGTCTTATAATAATAATATATATTATTATTTATTCTATGGAGTCTTTTTTTTTTTTTTTACTATTTTTTTTTATTCTAGCAAAAAGAAAAATAAATCCAGTCTAAATGAATTTAGCAATAAGTCTTAAATTCTAAAAAGTTCTCAAATTTCTACTTGATTCTAGAAGATCCTAGAAAATTTTAAAAATTCTCCAAAAATCAGCAAACATGTAAAATTGACTTCAGACTCCTTCAAAATGTTTGGCATTTGTTTAAAAAGCATTAACTTCTTCTATTTTAACCCACACACATACTTACATACATACACACATACAAACATACATACATATCTGTACTTCTTCTGTACTTCCAGCATGTACTTTGCACAGTAATATCCCTCTGGATACATAAAGTTTTAGCTTAACTTCATGCTCATATTGAGGCGTATTCCTGGTGTATTTTGCAGGTTTGGAGTTGCGTCCACATACTACGGCATCAGCCTGAACATAAGTGGATTCGGTTTTAATATTTATCTCACTCATTTCATTTACGCCGCCATTGAAGTTCCTGCAAAGATTCTTATTTACTTCTTCCTCAACATGATTGGACGGAGGAAATGCCAAACAGGAACTCTGTTACTGACCGGAATCTGCATTGCCATAAACATATTTCTTCCAAAAGGTTATTGTTATTTTAATCTTTTTTTAATTTAAAATTAAAATTTAATTTGATATTAAAATTTGATGTTTTACTTTTTCTAGTATTTTAGTATAATTTCATTTATTTAAATAAATTGCCATTTAAAATTTTATTTTATTATTTTAACACTTCAAAAACATGCTGAAATGCTTGGAACTGCATTTATTAATTGTTTATATGCCTCTTATAAATACGAAATGTGGTTAAAATAAATTGTTCTTCTATCATTTAACATCTAAAACATGTTAATAAGAATGTGTTGATGACAAAAAGTTCATATTCTATTGGATTTTTTTTTTTAAGTCACATTACATGTACATATAATTCTTGCTCCTTGTAGGTTTGTGGCATTTGCGCACTCTAGTGGCCATTCTTGGAAAAGGCCTGTCAGAAGCTTCTTTCACTACTGCCTTCCTTCACACACCTGAGCTTTTCCCCACAGTTATAAGGTCAGACGCCCTCTTGTGTTGCCTTTACGTCATTACATCGCCATCACATATTATTTCAGAACCGGTGTGACTCAGTTTTCTATTGGTTATGAATAATTTTTCCTTTAATTTCTAGATTTTAATCTGGATTTTAGTTTTTGGAAAATGAGTTGTAGTCAAGTCATAATTATTAGAATCTGGAATCTGAATTAGGATCCATCAAAATCTCTCATAGAAGTCTTAAAGGACCATATTGGTGATTTTGCATGTTTGAGCCCAGTAAATGCTACCTGCATACACGTTACATTACCAACAACCATTTCCCAAAACATAAAACCATATTTTAGTTTTCCCGTTGATTTGACAGATCCCCGAATCTTTCAAAATCAAATCAGTGATGAGTTCAGGAAATTGATTAGTTTATATACAACTTTAACACAGATGCATTAAGGTTAAATTCTTTTTTTTTTCTTGTGAGAGCAGACAGAATGCATTGGGTTACACCAGCTTCATGAGTCGTCTCGGCGTGTCGGTGGCGCCGCTCATCCTGCTGCTGGAGGACGTCTGGACTCTTCTTCCTCAGATCGTCATCTGCTGCGTGGCCGTTTGGGCGGGCCTGCTGGCTCTGCTGCTCCCAGAAACGCTGAATGTGAGGCTGCCAGAGGTCATCGACGACGTTGAGCATCCACGGTATAAAAAAAGTCCTTTGTTAGCCACCTCAAAACTACATTTAATTCAGTTTAAAAAGTCCTTGACGAGACATGCCGACAAATTTTTAGCTTGGAAAAATCTGGACATTTCTGACAAGCTGCCAATTCTTGATTCAAAAAAAAAGTGTGATGGAAAAAAATGCAGAATTATTTGTTTTATTTAAAAATTGGAAAAAAAAAACCCTAAACTTATTGATTCGAAATGTTAATTTTCTCTTTGACTTGAAGAAAGTCTCAGGAAAATTTGTTATAAAATTCAACAAATAAAGAGGGAAAAAATCTAGAAAAATATGAATGATTCCTGAAAATAAACGAGGTCTTTGTTGTTTGTTGTTTGCAGATTTTAGCAAAACTTCAACTTTGGATTTCACAATCCAAACTTGTCTAATAGCAGATTAAAAGATGCAGCTTTTTAGGTGGCAAATGAAAGCTGAATTTAATTATCAGTAAAGCTGCAAAAATAACTTTTGTAACAAGCATAAATATTCATATTACCGCTGTTTCATTTCAGTAAAAATCACATCTCAGACGCTGTGGAACTGACTGATGTTATGTTGGCATCAAAGATCACGACAGACGTTCAGCAGCAACGAGTGTAAGAACGTTTTCTGTGCATGTGGACATCACACGACATCGCCATGACCTTTCTGAACATAAAACAAACACCAGATATAAGACATTTATGTACAGTAAATATGAGGAGGTAAGCTCTGGAGGAAAACTCAGATCAAAACCGTGCTGTTGGATTTGTAGGACTGTAAACAAAACAATAAAACTGAATGAAATACTTTTGTCATGTACGATAAATCTGCTGTGACGGATCATCATCATCATCCTTTTCATCAATTCAGCTCTTCTGAAGCGTGAAAACCCATGAAAGCATCCTGCTGTCTTCAGTCACATGACACGCTGTATGAGGGCGCACACACACACACACACACACACACACACCTACCTCCTTTCAGCCAGTCTGCATTCTTATTGGGTTAGGTTCTACAGTTGGCGAGTAGCCAGCAGGCCACCATGAACATACTGTAGCTATTGTGTTTTTTTTAAGGCTTGTTTTAGGAGAAAGAAGTTGCTTGAGCCGCAGCGGGAAACAACCTGATGACAGTTGGTGGATTTTTTTTTTTTTTTTTTTTTTTTNGGGGGGGGGGGAATCTGCCAGAGATTGTGTTTTCTGCTTTGTATTTAAGTTTTCATCATTGAGAAGCAAAACAGACGTTGAAACGGTTGAAATGACTCAGAGAAGTTAAAGGACCATGCCAACCATTTTGCATGTTTGAGCCTAATATATTCAATTTTCATACATGTAACGTTACTGACAATCATTTCCCAAAGCATACTACTGGAATAGTGAATTAAAAATGTTTTTCCTACCTTCCAGACCTCCATTGGTTTCAGTTCATTCTCTTATTAAAATCAACTTGTTGATACTGTAAACGTTCTTGGGATAGGTAATCCATCATCACCAACAAGACGTGTATTCAGGTTTTTTTAGAAGTTATGTAATTTTAGTGTTTAAGCTCAATAAAAAGCGTGGAGTGAATGTATGCCTCCACCGGGGAATATAGTCCCAAAAGAAGACCTGCGTTTATGGAAAAATTTAAAGGACCGTGACTTCATAAGGCTGTGTAACTATTAGCAGGAGAAACATGGATTTTTAAGGTGGGTGTATCACTTGAATATTTGATTTTGAAAGATTAAGAGATTTAGCAAAATATCAGGAAAGCTGAAATACGGTTTTATCCTTTGGGAAATGATTGTCAGTAACGTAACATGTATGAAAACTGAATATATTAGGCTCAAACATGCAAAATGGGTGGTATGGTCCTTTAAGTCTGTGTTGGCACAGGGTTCAAGGATTCCAGGAGTCCTGGTATAGATTTCAAAGGATCTGCGTATCAATTGTGGTTGGTTGTGTTGCCAAAGTTTGAAGTACAATTGTAAATAGCAAAGGGCAAAGGTCACGTCCTGTAAAATTGAAAAAAAAACTGATTTTTTTCAGATAAACATTGATATAAAATCAAAGAAAAGCTATAATTGAATTCTAAGAGGTGTGTCTAATGTGCCTGAAGTANCATTGATATAAAATCAAAGAAAAGCTATAATTGAATTCTAAGAGGTGTGTCTAATGTGCCTGAAGTAGTACTTCAAATTGGAATCTATTTGACGTCAGCAGGTCACATGATCTGGAAGCTATTGAAAAAAAACATTGATTTCTAAAAAAAAAAAAATCATAAAAAAGCAAAAGAAAACTATAATTGAATTGTTAGAGGTGTGTGTTATGTGCCAGCAGTGCAGTTAGAAATCTGGATTTATTTATTTGTTAATGTATTTATTTATTTACTTACAACAGACAAGTTCCAGGATGATACAAAAAAATAAAAAGTGTTTTTGAAATTGTGTCAGTAATTGAGTGACGGTCCCTGAATCTGCTCGCGTTGAGCTGCTTCTTCGACGTGGTACCAGAGAGAGTAACGGCGCTGCCTTCAGGGACACGAATATCTGTCGAATATCCAACATCAAGCTAATTTGGTATTCTGAGCGGCGTTCTCTCAGCGCCTCAGCCGGAGACCTGCAGCTCCGTCATGGCTCTCAACATCCCCGGCGTGACCGTCATGGTGCTGTTCTACCTGCTGGTCCTCGGAATCGGAATCTGGGCTTCATTCAAGTCCAAGAAAGAAGCCAAGAAGGGTCTGGGGGATCAGACGGAGATGGCGCTGCTGGGAAACCGGAGCATCAGCCTGGTGGTGGGAATCTTCACCATGACAGGCGAGTCCAGAAGAGCTTTTATAATATTCACTTATTAATACCATTTTCATGTTTTCATATCATGTGTTTGTCCTGAATATATGATATTTAAAAAAATATAAATTCAGGATTATATTGGAATATTTCTCTGCTGTTGAGCCTTTAAATAAATTCCCTAAGGGAATTTTAATTGTAAACTTCTGAGTCTTATTAAGAATAAATGTGGTAACATTAATGTAGGACATTCAGTTCAGTTTCACGTCTTTAGTGTTTTTTTCTATAAAATATGTCACTTCCCCATTAATCTCTGCTTTTATGCTGAAAATGCTTCCTCTGCTTTCTGTAGTCCATTCCTCTCATGGCATGTATAGAGTTTATTTTATTCATTTTGATAATTTTCTACCTAGCTTTAGCTGTAAGGCATCTCTTTTTGCTTAAGCAACCTGGCACAAATTTCCTTCAAGATAAAGATAAATCTTTATTTAAATGTCTAAATAACAGTTCAAACATCTTTACAGAATAAATAAAAGTTCTGCTGCTTTGAGCCGCTGCTGCTAAATATTCAGTGACCTGGATGAAACTTCACAGATATTTTGGATTTTTTTTTTTTATATTTATATTTGTAAGTGTTTAAATCCTATGTTATGAATACAGCACATTGCCTATAGCTAAAATAATGTAACCAAAGACTCTGAAGGTATTAGAGGTTTTATTATCATAACATGACAAAAGTTCAGGTGTATTTTCATTCAAACTCAACATATCAAAGGTTTTAAAAGGGTGTTTTTGAGGAATATGTGTTATTTAGAGAAAAGTGAAGTATAGACACATGTCATTAAAGTCAGAGAAGCTGAGAGGTTTGAGAGCTGAGACCTAAAGTTTATTCTAGCGCCCCCTATCTGCTGGCTGGTGCTTTGTGTTCAGGAATTGAATTCATGACCTCAATATTTTTGGTGAGACAGATTATATTCTACAGTTCAAAAGTTCATTGTAAAATTTAAAAGATTGGTTCCAATATTAAAATAAAATAAAATACATATTACAAAAATAAAGTATAATAAAATTAAATAAAAAGAATAAAATAAATGTAAGAGACCTCATGACCTCAGCATTTTTTAAATCCTGGTCTGAATGTTAACCAACATCAATCAGGCAAATAAGAACCACCAAAGTCAAACTTTTAACAAGTCCAGCATGCATAATGAAAATTAGAATAAACAAATGAAACAAACACGTTTGCCATTTCATGCAGAACCGTCTTCTCAAAGCGAATTTATCTGTTTGCATTGCAGACAAGTTACGACAGACATGATAACTTGACATAAGAAAGACAGGACGTTCAGAGATGGAAATGAGAAAGTCTGGAAAACAGGAGAAAATGGCTTAAACTTTATGTGGCTTTAAATAAAGCAGTAAGGTTGTAATGATGCTTTATTCTCATACACACACACGTTACATACATGGCGGCTCAGTGGCTCAATCGTTAGCACTGTCGCCTCGCAAGAGCAAGAAGGTCCTGGGTTTGATTCCTGGCAAATTTGCATGTTTAAAAACTCGAAATAATGCCCCCTCGTTTTTTTTTTCCTTCATATGGCCCTAATACGCCATTATATAATATACCATTTTATGTTTATATAAAAATAAAACTTCTCATATATGCCCTGCACGGAGGGTGCCAGGTTAAAGTAAACTGAATAACATCACACTCATGCTGTGTATATTCCATGCCTGAACAGAATAGAATATTCCATTTCTCCCTGAGTGGGTTTCCTCTGGGTGCTCCGGTTTCCCCTGCCATCAAAAACATGTTCAGGCTTAATTCTCCTGTCAGTGGCCTTGACCAAAGCACTGGCTTAAAACCCTGGAGTGGTCACTGGGTGCTGCACAGTGGGTGCCCACCCATCCTCAGGAATGGGTTAAACACGGAGACTAAATTTCATCTGTACCTGTTAACACATAAAGATACCTTTTTAACTCAAATCTGTCTTGCTGGCGCTGTTTCAGCACGCTGAGCTGATGAAAGGAGCTTCAGGACAAAGTGCTTGTTTGAAGTAATTTGTCATTAAATTTAATTTGTATTAAACTTGCAGTAGCTGGACTCTGAGTTTCTCCCATTATCATGTTACAAGCAGGTGCAAGTTTAGCCTGAGTGGCAGTCAACCTTCTGTTATCCATTCCTGTGTGTGTGTGTGTGACGTACAGCTACATGGGTTGGAGGAGGCTTCATCGTGGGCACAGCGGAGGCCGTGTACAACCCCTCCATGGGGCTGATCTGGGCTGTCATGCCAGTTGCAGCAACCGTGTGTTTTATCATCGGTGAGATTCTTGTTTTCAGTCTCGTCTTTCGCTGCTGCTGCTGCTCATGCTTTCATTTCCAGGAAGATACTAAAGGTGATATCAGCATCGTGGCAGTGGTGGTGGGAGGTATATTCTTAAAATAATATCAATGATATCTCAAGGTATTTTTGCCATAGCGATATAAAGACCACGAGGATACTGTAAATAGTGTGTTGTGTACAGTATCAGTCAGAAGTAAGTCCATACCTGTCTATTAGAAAGAAAATCAGAGTTTTTACTTTCTGTAGGCAATGTCTAGGTTGGATCTGTAGAGTACGGTGGCCGAGAGAGCTCATCTTACGCTACATAGAAAATGAACGCGACATTTCATCAATTTGACGACACGCGCTGCATTTACTGAAACCTCTCAAACATCACGTAACAACGGGAGTGGATGAAAAACAACGGAAAATAAAACAAAACAAAACGGAAAATAATGAAAACACAACGGGAGTGAATGAAAACCCGATGGAAGTTTATCGGGAAACTGCAAATTTGAAAGCGGGAACACAGCACAGAACCAGAATCCTTCCCGTTTTTTTTATTTTTTTATATTTTTTTTACAACCGCTCGGCAGGANATTTGACGACACGCGCTGCATTTACTGAAACCTCTCAAACATCACGTAACAACGGGAGTGGATGAAGAACAACGGAAAATAAAACAAAACAAAACGGAAAATAATTAAAACACAACGGGAGTGAATGAAAACCCGATGGAAGTTTATCGGGAAACTGCAAATTTGAAAGCGGGAACACAGCACAGAACCAGAATCCTTCCCGTTTTTTTTATTTTTTTATATTTTTTTTACAACCGCTCGGCAGGAGTATCCGACTTTATATTAATTACAATTACAAGTTTAATTTCCGTAAAACAGCAATATTGGATAGTTAACTGACATCCCCAAAAGTACAAATACAAATATATCTGATTACATATGAATTCCACAATCAAAATATTAAAGCTTAAATACACTTGTTTCTCGCTTCTGCGCTGTGTCCCACTTACGAAATTTCCCGTTAAACTTCCGTTGTGCTTTTATTCACTTCCGTTGTGTCACGTGATATTTGCGGCGTTTCAGTAACGCGGCGCGGTGTCGTCACATTGATGAACGTGTCGTGTTCGTTTTCTAAGTAGCATACGGTGGACTCTCTCGGCCACCGTAATTTTTACTCTGCGCCTAGACTGTTACAAAACGTGTCTTACGTTACACCGCACTATTCAGGTGTGTATAGCAGGAAAAGGTGACAGGTGATGTGATGCTGAAACAGGAAATGTGTGTAGTAAAGGTGTTTCATCTGCTGCTTTATTCTGACTAGGGGTGTACTTGTGAAATATGCTAAGTAGAAGATTAGTTAATAAAAATTCTGTTTGAAGTATTTTCCAAATTTAAGTTATTGTTAAATTTGCTACAATAAAAGCTCAACAGATTCAAATGACTATCCAATCAAGACATTACCCTACAAAAGAAAGTAAAAAGTGATTTTCTTACTAATAGATAGAGGTGTACTTACTTCTGACTGATACTGTATGTTGGTGATTTTTCCCTCCAGAGTGAAATGACGCCATATTAAATATCAACCTACAAGTCAAGAACTCAGTTGAAGTTAGCATAGCGGCTAAGCTAACACTGTTCATACATCACAAGTCACTGCTGAGAAAAAGTCACTGCTTTGCTAATTTCCCCTCACCATGAATTTTATTTATTTATTTATTTTTTGGTCACATGGAGCGTTAGTGTTAGCTAACTCAAGCTAGCTAATGCTTCAGCTTGACTGAGTCGATATTGCAAAGATGATTGGCTCTCTTCCTCATGTGACTTTCTTGATATTCACCAGGTGTTTCTGCTTCAGGTGAAGAAGCTAATTTGATGTGGCTAAAACCTTTAGCTGTTAGCCATGTAGCCGCTTAGCCTCGTAGCCGAACCATTTCCAAACTGTTTGTTGCACGATATATGAAAATTAATTAACACGGTAATATTGTCAATATTGTGGTATGACAAATTTTTATAAAATAAAAACTATACTTCTGTTCCTATAATCCTTTACCAGTCTGGACAGCAAGTTTAGCTTTTAAAGTGTGTTTTGAAGAGATTACCGTTTTTTGTGTGGAAGTTTTACCTACATCATATGCTCATAGTTTAATGTCCTTTCATGGAAAAACACAAGAAAAACACACTTTTCCTTTTTTATATGTGAAGATTAAAGGAGAAAAACACATTCCACTTTCACGTGAAAATCACATGAAGGAGTTATCCCTTACACATGCTCGCACATGGATGTGTTCCTGTTTTCACGACCGGGTCAAATATTTTATTCAGTGATGGGAAATTCATATTGAAGATTTTTTTTTTCTGATTGAGAACAAAGTAGAAATAAGAACTTGATAAAAAAAAAAAAATCTAACACGTTCCTGTTATATTCCTTTATCAGTAACACAACAGCATTTACCCAGTAAATCTAACTTGTCTGTGTGTTCCTGTTACATCATTGAGGTGGCCTCTTCTTCGCCCAGCCAATGAGAGACAGCAAATATGTGACCATGATGCATCCTTTCCAGATCAAGTATGGAAAAGTCCCAACAGCCGCTCTGTCCCTGGCTTCACTCATATCTGAGATTATGTGGGTGACAGGAACACTTATAGGATTATGTAAGTAGCTATGTGTGCATGCGTGTGCGTGCGTGATTCATATGAGCCTTTCCTGTTGACCCTGCTAGTTGAGCAGCTGTTGGTCGTTGGCGGGTGATGAGTGAAACACAAGCTGCTGTCTAATTGTACAGTTGGCTTGAAATGACGCCACAGAGGAAACAAACTGCATATCACCACAGTAAACGACCACGATGAGAGGCAGCGACATGTCGACCTTGAGTCGGCAATTGTCAAAAGGCAAAACAAGAAAAAAGCCTCTGACGTAAAGAACAGTGATCTTACTTTAGCTGCTGACTTGGATAAAGGTCTGGTTCTCAGGCCTGGCGTCCTTGAGTATCTGCATGTTTCCCATCTCTCCCTGCTGCACACACACCTGGTTAGCTTAACCAGGTGTGGTGTGTTCAGCCAATTAAAATCTGGGAGGCGCCAAGTCTTGATCAAGTGAACTAAAGATCTGATTCACTAATCAGATGATGGTAGAGATGGAAAAACGATGCTGGGGTACTTGAGGACTGAGACTGAGGCCCAATCAATAGTCTAAAGGACCGTTAAAACTTTAGTCATAAACCAAAAAAATATACATAGAATATATATATTTAGAATATATATGTACACATATACGCAGAATATGAATCATAGCATTCTGTGTTTCGCCATATATACATGACGTTGCATAACATGGAGAATACACCAAGAGAGGAAATGTGTGCAGAAGTGGCTTAAGTATGTTTACATACACGTTAAAACTTTGATTATTCTTGGATTAAGACAAAAAATATTTCTTTCCAAAGGCATTAAACACCATAATTAGATTGAAGTTAGTAAAACTGATGCGAGCTTACTCCCAAGATACAGACCTGGATTATGCGATTGTAAATCAGTTTATTCAGGCAAACAACTCAAATGAAGTTAGCATAGCGGCTAGGCTAACACTGTTCAAACATAACAAAAACATGGAAATGCTTTGCTAATTTTACCCCATGTTAGCTTTTTCTGTAACAGGAAGTACAGCTAGCTAGTGCTACACTTACGCTCGAGTCAGCATCACTTCCTGTTTGTCTTGGTTGCAGATTCTCGTCTGACTTATGATATTCTTGGTTCATCAGATGTTGCTTCAGGTGTTTCCTCCTTTAGCTGTTAGCTTTGTAGCTTTCCAAATTTCCAAATAAAACAAAAAGATACCATTATTATCATAAATGATATCATGCGCCACAGCTCTAGTGTGTATTACTGTGTATTTTCTAGAGAGAAAGTTGAGTTTAACATGTTACTTTATGTTTTTTATTGATCTATGGATAAAATTCAGATTAAATTTAGCTAAAGGTTAACAGTTAAATTAGGGTTTGATGCATTTTTGTTCAGGGTTTAGTAAAATGCTGGTGTTAGAAAACGCGGATACTGTGTGTTTATCGTAAGTCATCAATGCGCCTGTGTGTGTGTGTGTGTGTGTGTGTGTGTGTGTGTGTGTGTGTGTGTGTTTCTCAGGTGTTACCATGAGTGTGATTCTGGACCTTTCTTACACTGTGAGCATCTGGATCTCTGCTGCTGTGGCCATCACATACACACTGCTGGGAGGTTTGTACTCGGTGGCCTACACAGACATCATCCAGCTCATCCTCATCTTCATCAGCCTGGTGAGTCTCAGGATTACCTGAAATACTGGAACTTTTGTGTTGTAATATATACAGTATATATATATATATACTTTTTTTTTTGTGTGTGTACAGTGGCTGTGCGTCCCCTTTTCCCTGATAAACCCCGCCATGACGGACATCACGCAGACGGCCTTCAACTCCTCCTCCTTCCTGTCTCCGTGGGTGGGAACGCTGGAGGAGGACAGAGCCTGGATGTGGATTGATAACTTCTTACTGCTGGTAAGGTTTTATTTTATTTTATTTATTTTATTTTTTTTAACTCTTGATTTATTCAGCATTTTTGAATATTTTCTAAAAGATAACCCAGCATGCAGACATACAGCCACAGAAGAACAAAATGTCCAAAATAACAAAATCGAACATGAAATCCACATAAATCCTTACAAAAGCCAAAGGGGGAAAAAAAAATATATAGATATAGATATATATCTATATCTATATATATCTATATATATAGATATAGATATATATATATATGAATGTATATAATTTTTTAAAATATATATAATTATTAATTATTTTTATATATATAATCATATATATATATATATATATATATTTTTATTTATTTTTTTTTTAATGAATGATTGATATGAAAACTGGAACATGTATTTGTAGCAGATTTATAACAAAGCCACATCTTTCTTCCTTCTCTCGTGTTTATTTCTTTATTCCCTTTTGTCTTCTAATTCTAACCTCTCTATTGTATTTCATTCCTGTCTCTTGTCTTTATCTCTCTCTCTCTTCTCTTTATCTTTTCATTCTTCCCTCTCTTATTTTTCTTTCCTTTTCCTGGCTCTTGTCTTCCTTTATTTTTTCTTGTTTTATCTGTTTCCTCTCTTCTCATTTTTCCCCTCTCTTTTTTTTTTGCATTTATTCTTGCATTTCTCTTCTCTCCCATCTATTCTTCTCTTTCTTCTGTTCGCTTCCCTCCTTCTCATCTTTCTTCTTATGTTTCACTCTCATCTTTATTTCCTGTCTCTTTGCTTTCCCCACTCTCTCTTATCTGTTTCACCTCTTTCCTGTCCTTTTTTAAATTCTCGCTTCTCTTTCTCTCTCTCAGGGTTTAGGGAATCTGGGGCTTCAGAACTTCCACCAGAGGACTTTGTCTGCTTCTTCCTCTTCTACGGCAAAGATCATCTGCTTTTCCGCAGCCTTCATCGTTCCGACATTAGGCATCCCACCCATCCTCCTCGGCGCCGTGGCTGCATCGACAAGTACGTTTCTGAAACACGCTTCACTTCAAATGAAAAAAACAACAGAAAAGCCTGGGAGGAAGCAAATTCTAGAATTACACACTATAATAATACAGTACACTTACTATAATCTAATTATACACTAACTATAGCCTTACTATCCACTTACTATAGTCTTACCATACACTTACTATAGTCTAATTATACACTTACTATAGCCTTACTATACACTTACTATAGCCTAATTATACACTTACTATAGTCTTACTATACACTCACTGTATTCTTACTATACACTTACAAGTCTTACTATACACTTACTATAGTCTTACTATAGACTTACTACAGTCTGATTATACACTTACTATAGACTTACTATACACTTACTATAGTCTTACTATAGTCTTACTATACACTTATTATACTCTGATTATGCACTTACTATACTCTTAGTATACACTTACTATAATCTTACTATACACTTATAGTCTTACTATACACTTACTGTACTATAGTACTATCTTACTATACACTTAATATAGTCTTACTATACACTTAGTATAACCTGATTATACACTTACTATAGCCTTACTATACGCTTATTATAATCTGATTATACACTTACTATAGACTTACTATACACTTACTATAGTCTTACTGTAGTCTTACTATACACTTATTATACTCTGATTATGCACTTACTATACTCTTAGTATACACTTACTATAATCTTACTATACACTTATAGTCTTACTATACACTTACTGTACTATAGTACTATCTTACTATACACTTAATATAGTCTTACTATACACTTAGTATAACCTGATTATACACTTACTATAGCCTTACTATACGCTTATTATAATCTGATTATACACTTACTATAGACTTACTATACACTTACTATAGTCTTACTATACACTTATTATACTCTGATTATGCACTTACTATACTCTTAGTATACACTTACTATAATCTTACTATACACTTATAGTCTTACTATACACTTACTGTACTATAGTACTATCTTACTATACACTTAATATAGTCTTACTATACACTTAGTATAACCTGATTATACACTTACTATAGCCTTACTATACGCTTATTATAATCTGATTATACACTTACTATAGACTTACTATACACTTACTATAGTCTTACTATAGTCTTACTATACACTTATTATACTCTGATTATGCACTTACTATACTCTTAGTATACACTTACTATAATCTTACTATACACTTATAGTCTTACTATACACTTACTGTACTATAGTACTATCTTACTATACACTTAATATAGTCTTACTATACACTTACTATAACCTGATTATACACTTACTATAGTCTTACTATACGCTTATTATAATCTGATTATACACTTACTATAGACTGACTATACACTTACTATAGTCTTACTATACACTTATTATACTCTGATTATACACTTAGTATACTCTTAGTATACACTTACTATAGTCTTACTATACACTTATTATAGTCTTACTATACACTTACTGTACTATAGTACTATCTTACTATACACTTATGATAGTCTTACAAAACACTTGCTATAATCTTACTATACACTTACTATAGTCTTAATATACATTTACTATAGTCTTATAATACACTTACTATAGTCTTACATTTCTGAATTCTAGAAAGTTTCTAAATTTTTACTTGATACTCAAAAATTTTTCATCAGTATCTAGAAATTATGTAATGCAATATCGTGATTGTAAAAATATGCTTATACTTCTTAGGTTTTGCTTTTAAAATAATTTTCTATACACTTACTATTGCTTTACTGTATACTTACTATAGTCTTACTATACACTTACTATAGTCTTACTATACACTTCCTATACTCTGATTATACACTTATTATAGTCTTACACTATACTTCCTATACTCTTACTATAGACTTACTGTAGTCTTTTATACACTTACTATAGTCTTACTATTGACTTACTATACACTTATTATAGTCTGATTATACACTTACTATAGTCCTACTATACACTTACTATAGTCTGATTATACACTTATTTAGTCTTACTATACAATTACTATAGTCTTCCTATAGACTTACTATACACTTCGTAAAATCTTACTATACACTTACTATAGTTTTACTATAGACTTACTATACACTTACTATAGTCTTAAACTTACTGTAGTCTTACTATACATGTACTATAGCCTTACTGTACATTTACTATAGCATTACTATACACTTATTATAGCTTTACTATACACTTATTATAGCCTTACTATAGTCTTACATACACTTACTGTAGTCTGACTATACACTTACTATAGTCTGACTATACACTTACTATAGCCTTACTGTACACTTACTATAGTTTTACTATACACTTACTATAGCCTTACTATACACTTACTATAGCCTTACTATACACTTACAGCCTTACTATAGTCTTACTATACAATTACTATAGTCTGACTATACACTTACTATAGCCTTAGTATACACTTAATATAGTCTTACTATACACTTACTACTATAGTCTTACTATACACTTACTATAGTCTTACAATATACTTACTATAGTCTTACTATAGACTTACTATAATCTGATTATACACTTATATACACTTACTATTGTATAGTAAGACTATAAGTCTTACTATACAATTACTATAGTCTTACTATACACTTACTATAGTTTTACTATTGACTTACTATACACTTATTATAGTCTGATTATACACTTACTATAGTCTTACTATACAATTACTATAGTCTTACTATAGACTTACTATACACTTAGTAAAGTCTTACTATAAACTTACTATAGTCTTACTATATACTTACTATAGTCTTACTATAGTCTTTTATACTATTACTATAGTCTTACTATACAGTTACTATAGTCTTACTATACACTTACTATAGTTTTACTATTGACTTACTATACACTTATAGTCTGATTATACACTTACTATAGTCTTACTATATAATTACTATGGTCTTACTATAGCCTTACTGTGCACTTACTATAGCTTTACTATACACTTACTATAGTCTGACTATACACTTACTATAGCCTTAGTATATAATTATAGTCTTACTACACATTTACTATAGTCTGATTATAATTAATATAGTGTTAATGTACACTTACTATAGTCTGATTATACACTTACTATAGTCTTACTATAGACTTACTATACTCTTAGTAAAGTCTTACTATACACTTACTATGGTCTTACTATAGCCTTACTGTGCACTTACTATAGCCTTACTATACACTTACTATAGTCTGACTATACACTTACTATAGCCTTAGTATATAATTATAGTCTTACTACACATTTACTATAGTCTGATTATAATTAATATAGTGTTAATGTACACTTACTATAGTCTGATTATACACTTACTATAGTCTTACTATAGACTTACTATACTCTTAGTAAAGTCTTACTATACACTTACTATGGTCTTACTATAGCCTTACTGTGCACTTACTATAGCCTTACTATACACTTACTATAGTCTGACTATACACTTACTATAGCCTTAGTATATAATTATAGTCTTACTACACATTTACTATAGTCTGATTATAATTAATATAGTGTTAATGTACACTTACTATAGTCTGATTATACACTTACTATAGTCTTACTATAGACTTACTATACACTTACTAAAGTCTTACCATACACTTACTAGAGTCTTACTATACACTTACTGTAGTCTTACTATACGCGTACTATAGCCTTACTGTACACTTACTATAACCTTACTATAGACTTACAATAGTCTTACTATACACTTACTATAGTCTTACGATAGACTTACTATACACTTACTATAAACTTACTGTAGTCTTACTCTACACTAACTATAGCCTTACCATACACTTTAGTCTGATTATACACTTACTATAGTCTTACTATAAACTTGCTATAGTCTTAATATAGACTTACTATATACTTACTAAAGTCTTAATATACACTTAGTATAGTCTTACTATAGACTTACTATACCCTTAGTATATACTTATTATAGTCTTACTACACATTTACTATAGTCTGATTATACTTACTATAGTATTACTATACACTTACTATACACTTACTATAGTCTGATTATACACTTACTATAGTCTCACTTTACACTTCTTATAGTCTGATTATACACTTATTATAGCCTTACTATACACTTACTTTAGTCTTACTACACACTTACTATAGTTTTAATATACACTTACTATAGTGTTATGATACACTTACTACTCTTACTATACACTTACTATGGCCTTAGCATATATTTGCTATGTCTTACTGTCACTGTAGTCTTACCATGCACTTACTATACACTTAATGTAGTCTTACTATACACTTACTACAGTCTGATTATACACTTACTATAGTCTTACTATAGACTTACAATACACTTACTATCGTCTGATTATACACTTACTATAGTCTTACTACACACTTAATATAATCTGATTATACACTTACTATAGTCTTACTATACACTTATGTCATGGCCTGGCTCAGGGCCGTGGCAAAAAGCAGGAAGGACACAATAACCAAAAGTCCATTTATTAACATAACCAGTGTACAAATAAACAACAAACATAACTGACAAATATAAATCAGTAGATTCAGTGATGTATGAGTGCTTAGATGAGTGGACAATGGCGTATCAGTGTGTCAGCATGTTGTCAGGAGAAGAGCTCTCATCATCCACTGACAAAGGAGAGGTTTTAAAACAGTCAGATAGCACTGGGCCCAGGTCCAATCAACTATGCAGATGAGATCTCCACCTCCCATTATCTGAAACACAGGAACACAGCAAACAGAGCAAATGCATAGTCAGGCCTACAGCCTGAGAGCCACACAGACACACAGGAGACCGTCACACTTACTATAATCTGATTATACACTTAATATCATTTTACTATACACTTACTATCGTCTTCCTTAACACTTACTATAGTCTGATTATATACTTAAAATACTCTTAGTATATACTTCCTATAGCCTTACTATACACTTAATATAAACTTACTATAGTCTTACTGTACGCTTACTATTGTCTTACTATATACTTATTATAGTCTAATTATACACTTACAGTCTTAGTATACACTTACTTTAGTCTTACTTTACACTTATTATAGCCTGATTATACACTTACTATAGCCTGATTATACACTTCCTATAGTCTTACTATGCAATTATTATAGTCTTACTATACACTTACTATAGTCTGATTATACACTTATTATAGTCTTACTATAGATTTACTATAATCTTACTACTTACTATAAACTTACTATACACTTAATACAGTCTTACTATACACTTACTATTGTCTGATTATATACTTACTATAGTCTTACTATACACTTATAATAATCTGATTAAACACTTATTATAGTCTTAGTATACACTTACTATAGTCTTACTTTACACTTCTTAATATCTGATTATACACTTACTAAGGTCTTATTATAAAATTTTTATAGACTTACTATACACTTACTATAGTCTGATTATACACTTACTATAGATTTAGTATAATCTTACTATACACTTACTATAGTCTTACTATAGACTTACTATACACTTACTATCATCTGATTATATACTTCCTATAGTCTTGGTATACACTTACTATAACCTTACTATACACTTACTATAGTCTCATTATACACTTACTATAGTCTTACTATACACTTACTATAAACTTACTATAGTCTTACTATAAGCTTACTATAGACTTACAATACACTTACTATAGTTTTACTATACATTTACTATAGTCTTACTGTAGTCTTACTGTACACTTACTATAGTCTTAGTATACACTTGCTATAGTCTTACTATACACTTACTATAGTCTGATTATACACTTACTATAGTCTTACTTTACACTTATTATAGTCTGATTATACACTTACTATAGTCTTACTTTACACTTATTATAGTCTGATTAAACACTTACTATAGACTTACTATACACTTACTATAGCCGTACTATACATTTACTATAGTCTGACTATGCACTTACTATAGCCTTACTATACAGTTACTATAGTCTTACTATACACTTACTGTAGTCTTACTATACACAGTATAGTCTGATTATACACTCATAGTCTGATTATACACTTATTACAGACTTACTATGCACACTTACTATAATCTGACAATACACTTACTATAGCCTTACAGTACTTATTATAGCCTTACTATAGTCTTACTATACACTTACTATAGCCTGACTATACACTTATTATAGCCTTACTATAGTCTTACTATAGTCTTACTATAGACTTACTATAATCTTAATATACTTACTATAGTCTTACTATTGACTTACTATACACTTACTATATACTGACTATACACTTACTATAGTCTTACTATAAATTTACTGTAGTCTTAGTATACACGTACTACAGCTTTACTATACACTTACTATACACTTATTATAGCCTTTCTATAGCCGTACTATACACTTACTATAGTCTTACTATACACTTACTATAGTCTTACTATAGACTTAATATAGTCTTACTATAAATTTACTGTAATCTTACTATACACTTACTATAGCCGTACTATACATTTACTATAGTCTGACTATGCACTTACTATAGCCTTACTATACAGTTACTATAGTCTTACTATACACTTACTGTAGTCTTACTATACACAGTATAGTCTGATTATACACTCATAGTCTGATTATACACTTATTACAGACTTACTATGCACACTTACTATAATCTGACAATACACTTACTATAGCCTTACAGTACTTATTATAGCCTTACTATAGTCTTACTATACACTTACTATAGCCTGACTATACACTTATTATAGCCTTACTATAGTCTTACTATAGTCTTACTATAGACTTACTATAATCTTAATATACTTACTATAGTCTTACTATTGACTTACTATACACTTACTATATACTGACTATACACTTACTATAGTCTTACTATAAATTTACTGTAGTCTTAGTATACACGTACTACAGCTTTACTATACACTTACTATACACTTATTATAGCCTTTCTATAGCCGTACTATACACTTACTATAGTCTTACTATACACTTACTATAGTCTTACTATAGACTTAATATAGTCTTACTATAAATTTACTGTAATCTTACTATACACTTACTATAGCCGTACTATACACTTACTATACACTTATTATAGCCTTTCTATAGCCTTACTATACACTTACTATAGCCGTACTATACATTTACTATAGTCTGACTATGCACTTACTATAGCCTTACTATACAGTTACTATAGTCTTACTATACACTTACTGTAGTCTTACTATACACAGTATAGTCTGATTATACACTCATAGTCTGATTATACACTTATTACAGACTTACTATGCACACTTACTATAATCTGACAATACACTTACTATAGCCTTACAGTACTTATTATAGCCTTACTATAGTCTTACTATACACTTACTATAGCCTGACTATACACTTATTATAGCCTTACTATAGTCTTACTATAGTCTTACTATAGACTTACTATAATCTTAATATACTTACTATAGTCTTACTATTGACTTACTATACACTTACTATATACTGACTATACACTTACTATAGTCTTACTATAAATTTACTGTAGTCTTAGTATACACGTACTACAGCTTTACTATACACTTACTATACACTTATTATAGCCTTTCTATAGCCGTACTATACACTTACTATAGTCTTACTATACACTTACTATAGTCTTACTATAGACTTAATATAGTCTTACTATAAATTTACTGTAATCTTACTATACACTTACTATAGCCGTACTATACACTTACTATACACTTATTATAGCCTTTCTATAGCCTTACTATACACTTACTATAGCCGTACTATACATTTACTATAGTCTGACTATGCACTTACTATAGCCTTACTATACAGTTACTATAGTCTTACTATACACTTACTGTAGTCTTACTATACACAGTATAGTCTGATTATACACTCATAGTCTGATTATACACTTATTATAGTCTTAGTATACACTTACTATAGTCTTACTATACACTTACTGTAGTCTGATTATACAGTTACTATAGTCTTACTATAGACTTACTATACACTTACTATAGTCATACTATACACTTATTATAGCCTTACTATAGTCTTCCTATATGCTTACTATAGTCTTACAATACACTTACTATAGCCTTACTATACATTTACTATAGTCTGACTATACACTTACTATAGCCATACTATACAGTTACTATAGTCTTACTATACACTTACTATAGTCTGATTATACACTTACTATAGTCTTAGTATATACTCACTATAGTCTTACTTTACGCTTATTATAGTCTGATTATACACTTACTATAGTCTTACTATACACTTATATACACTTACTATAGTCATACTATACACTTACTATTTCTTATTTACACTTATGATAGTCTGATTATTCACTTACTATAGTCTTACTATACAATTATTATAGTCTTACTATACACTTACTATAGTCCTACTATAGTCTAACTATACAGTTAGACTATAGTACTATACTATACTATAATACTATAGTCTTACTATAGACTTATTATACTCTAACTATAAACTTGCTATAGTCTTAGTATACACATACTATAGCTTTACTGTACACTTACTATAGCCTTACTTTGCACTTACTATAGCCTTACTATATACTTATTATTGCCTTACAATAGTCTTACTATAAACTTACTGTAGTCTTAGTAAACACGTACTATAGCTTTACTATACACTTATTATAGCCTTACTATAGTCTTACTATAGACTTACTATAGTCTTAATATACACTTACTGTAGTCTTACTATTGATTTACTATACACATACTATAGACTTACTATACACTTACTATAGCCTTACTATACACTTACTATAGTCTTACTATAGAATTAATATAGTCTTACAATACACTTACTATAGCCTTATTATACAGTTACTATGGTCTTACTATACACTTACTGTAGTCTTACTATGCACTTACCGTAGTCTTACTATACACTTACCGTAGTCTTACTATACACTTACTATAGTCTGAGTATACACTTACTATAGTCTTAGTATACACTTACTATAGTCATACTATACACTTACTATAGTCTTACTATACACTTACTATTGGCTTACTTTACACTTACTATAGTCTTACTATTGACTTACTATACACTTACTATAGTATGATTATACACTTACTAGGGCCTTACTATTGACTTACTATAATCTTACTATACACTTATTATAGTCTTACTATAGACTTAATATACTCTTACTATAAAGTTACTATAGTCTTAGTATACACGTAGTATAGCCTTACTGTATACTTACTATAGTCTTACTATACACTTACTATAGCCTTACTATAATCTTACTATACACTTACTATAGCCTTACTATACACTTAGTGTAATCTTACTATACACTTACTATAGTCTGATTATACACTTACTATACAATTATTATATTCTTACTATACACTTACTGTAGTCTTAGTATACACGTACTATAGCCTTACTGTACACTTACTGTAGCCTTACTATACACTCTATAGTCTTACTATACACTTACTATGCACTTACTACAGTCTGACTTACTATAGCCTTACTATACACTTATTATCGTCTTAGTATACACTTATATACACTTACTATAGTCATACTATAGTATGACTATACTATAGTATAGTCATACTATAGTCATACAGTAAGTAGTAGTAAGACTACTTACTGTAGTCTTAGTATACACGTACTATAGCCTTACTATACAATTATTATATTCTTATTATACACTTAAAAAAATTGCTGTCATCAATTATTCATCAATATGATTGCTGGCAATTTGTTTATCCTGATAAACATTTTCTTTGATTTTAGCAAAATTCAGAGATTGTGTGATCTGTTTGTGTTTATTAACTCTCAGACTGGAACCTGACCTCTTACGGTTCTCCGTCTCCGTTCGAGCGTCGCGAGACCGGCCTCGTCCTCCCCATCGTGCTGCAGCACCTCACGCCAACGTACATCTCCATCATCGGCATCGGCGCCATGGCTGCAGCTGTGATGTCATCGACTGACTCCGCCTTGCTGTCTGCAGCCTCCATCTTCACCTCCAACATCTACAAGAACATCCTGAGGACACAGGTTAGGAGGAAGAGGAGGAGGAGGAGGAGGCAAATGGAAAGCAGATGAAGATTTTTATATACACATATATATATATATATATATATATTTTTTTTTTTT
>VXCM01007860.1:35239-40239 GCA_014773175.1 Lucifuga dentata
TTTTTTTTTTTTTTTCATGTTATAAGCGTGAGGAACCTGCATCCATGCTGATGCAAACAGAAACATTTACGGAACGCTGGACACTGAACTCCACACAAACAAACATGTCTGCTGAGCTCTGCTGTGTCTCTTCTTCCAGGCGTCTGACACGGAGATCCAGTGGGTGATCCGGCTGTCCGTGGTGGTGGTGGGCCTGGCGGGAACGTCGCTCACCTTCCTGGATAACAGCGTGCTGATGATCTGGATGTTGCGGTCTGACCTGACCTACACGCTCATGCTGCCGCAGCTCGTCTGCATCCTCTTCTTCAGCGTCTCCAACGGTTACAGGGCCGTCATGGGCTGCGTGGTCGGGTTGCTCCTCAGGGCGCTGTGTGGGGAGCTGCTGCTGGGGTTACCGCCCATCATCAAATTCCCAGGATGCACTCTGGTAAATGGCGTTTACGTCCAGCGCTCCCCGATCAGGACCTTCTGCATGCTCTCTGCTGTGGCGGCCATTTTGTTGTTCTCCTATCTGGCGTCGTTGCTCTTTAACAAAGGCCTGATTCCTGAGAGGTGGGACGTGTTTAAAGTGAAAGGCCAGCAATCAAAACAACCACAAGGTGGCGCCAAATCAGACGCTAAGGACGAGAAGTTAAAAATGCTAAAAGAGAACGATGACGTGTGCGAACCAATGTTAGAATCTCCATGTTAGGACTGTAATCAGGAATATAATTTAAATACGGCATTTGTAATCTCAGTGGACTGGTCTGACACAAATTTTATTTTATTATATATTTACATTTTTGTATATTTGGATTTGTTTGTATATTTTAATATACTGCATAAATCCAAAAAAAATTTGGCATGGTATTTTCAGGTCATTTTATATTCAGTTACAACTTTATTAAGAATTATAGTTTTAGTCCACATTGATGTTAAAACATTACACTGTCATTAAAAATCAACATTTAGCAGAATTTAAGATGTATAAATGTTTCATTTTCACCATCAGCAGCAATAATATTCATTCTGCTGAATAAGCACAGATTAACTGTTTAAATTATGTTCTGCTCAGGCTGGAAAAACAGCAAAGGAGCTTCAGGGAGCTGAAATTTTAATAAAATAAAAAATGTTATGTTACTCAGTTTCACAGCAACAGGAAATGACAGAGAGGATCCAAAACGAGCAGCAAAATCAAACAGATGTATTTCTAAGCTGATTTATCATCAGCTGCTGTTAGCTTCTGCTCTCAGTCGTTTGCGTGTCGTTAAACTTCCTGTTTGCTGGAAATGTCTTCCTGCTGCTTCAGACGTTCTTTGATACTGACGTAGCCTGAAGAACCAAAACAGTAACGACTAGCAGCTAAAAGCTGCACACGTTTAAGTTTTTGTTAAAGGACCATACCGTCCATTTTTCATGTTTCAGCGAAAGCATACTACTGGAACGGTGAATTAAAAATGTTTTTCCTACCTTCCAGACCTCCATTGGTTTCAGTTCATTCTGCTATTAAAATCAACTTGTTGATACTGTAAACGTTCTTGGGATAGGTAATCCATCATCACCAATAAGACGTGTATTCAGGGTTTTTTTTAGAAGTTACATAATTTTAGCGTTTAAGCGCAATAAAACGGAGTGAATGTATGCCTCCACCGGGGAATATAGTCCCAAAAGAAGACCTGCGTTTATGGAAAAATTTAAAGGACCGTGACTTCATAAGGCTGTGTAACTATTAGCAGGAGAAACATGGATTTTTAAGGTGGGTGTATCACTTGAATATTTGATTTTGAAAGATTAAGAGATTTTGCAAAATATCAGGAAAGCTGAAATACGGTTTTATCCTTTGGGAAATGATTGTCAGTAACATAACATGTATGAAAATTGAAAATATTAGGCTCAAACATGCAAAATGGTGGTATGGTCCTTTAAATGTGTCCTGAAGAACCAAAACAGTAACGACTAGTAGCTAAAAGCTGCACGTTTAGGTTTTTGTGTTAATTAAAGTGGGAGTGCAAGTGTCTTTTTGTCATTTGATTCAATCATCCATCCATCCATCCATTCTCTTACACCCATTTATTCTGCAGAGGGTCATGGTGGATTGGAGAAAAAAATTGTTTTATGCAGATCTAATGAAGGCATCATGAAGACACTCACTTATAGAACTCATTACTTGTGAAAACATGTATTAATGGTTTCTCTTTGTTTGTTTTTTAAATAAATGTACAGTGAACCAAAATGTTTTTGATGAAATCCTCATTTGTTTCAGGAACAAAAGCTGATATTATATAAATGCTACTTACATAATGCCTCAAAAAAAAACTAACCGTCCTATGCTGGATTATTCAAGATGGAGCCTGGTATGTGGTATGTGGGTGTTACAGATGTCCTGCCCCCNCCCCCCCACCCAAGGCCAAGGCTGGGTCAGCCAAGGTCAGGCTCACGTGACGCTGCATGTTACATGAGCTTGCCTGTCGCTTTTGAACAGTCGTTCCTCGGGCTTCATCTCATATCAGCTCAGATAAACGTCTCTATAATAAGACTCTCACGCTGCGAGTCTTACGATTTAAAGCCCACAGGAGCTCAGGGTGGCTGTGAAGGGGAGGTGGAGTGGGTCAGAGGTTTTGGATTTGCTGCCACCTTGTGGTAGCTGTGGTGAACTTCAGACTGCTTCAAATAAACTCACCACATTTTCAATATCTCAGTTTTTATAAGGCAGAAAAGGATTATTCAAATGAAATAATTAAAATACAAATTTAAATTTTCCCATGTGACTAAGAGAATGTTCCCCAGATATGACTAAACTGCACAAATCTGTTCATGTATGTTTTATTTGACAGAACATTTTTGAACACTAGATGACAAAATGATAATGTCTCTAGTTATGGAGCGCCAAATGTGCCAAAATTAAATAAATAAAAACAACATTATGAAATAACTGTATGCAAAAATCATTTTTATCATGAAATCTTATTTCATAACAACACTTTTATTTCATAATGCCCCATTTTTCTAAAGTCTCTTTTATTTCACAGCATCGTTTTTCATAATGTCATATTTCATGACGAGATTTCATCATGAGATTTGAGGACCAGTGGGCGTGGCCAGTGGTCGTGGTCTTACGCTGATCGGTGTTCCTGGTTCCAGACAAGGCAGACAAATTCAAGTCAAAACTTTCTACTAAAACTATTAAACTGTCACCAAATTAAGTTTTGAGGTTTTTTCATGAGAGAAAGTAGCTGCTTAGAATTTTAATATATGGTCGACTGATTAAAATAAAGCTGAATTTAAAATGTGTTTTGACGTTTTCAGAGACGAGAAGCTCCGCTAGAGGCTCCCAGCAGCGAGCAGCTTCTCCGCTGACTGATCATCCCGTTACCATGGTGATAACAGTTAACTGTAATTAACACTACACACTAACCAGGCAAAATAATAATTTAACTTTAGATAGAAAATTTCTGTTGTTTCAAATAAATGAAAGAATATTAATTATTAATATATTAACACCTGATTTTTGTGTCAGAGAGAGAGAGGGAGAGAGAGAGAGAGAGAGAGAGAGAGAGAGCAAACTAATTTGTAATTCAGCATTATTTTAATCAGTCGACTTCTAAGCAGCTACTTTCTCACATGTAAAAACCTCAAAACTTAATTTGGCGACAGTTTAATAGTTTTAGTAGAAAGTTTTGACTTGAATTTGTCTGCCTTGTCTGGAACCAGGAACACCGATCAGCGTAAGACCACGACCACTGGCCACGCCCACTGGCCCTCATATCTCATGATGAAGTCTCATCGTGAAATATGACATTATGAAAAACATCGCTGTGAAATAAAAGAAGCGTTTGAAAAACGGGGCATTATGAAATAAAAGTGTTATTATGAAATAAGATCTCATAATAATGATTTTTGCATAGAATTATTTATTTCATAATGTTGTTTTTATTTATTTAATTTTGGCACATATGGCATTCCATATCCAGTCTGATTAATAGAAATAAAAATAAAGCAGCATGAATCACTCAGCTCACCACTTTCTGAAACTTTGAAGCGTGTGGCACTTCTGGCCACGCCCCAATCAGTGATGTCACAGTGGTATTTTTCCTTTGATAATTAATGCCAAACACCACTGACTGATGTGTGGCCAGATTTGATATGATGTTTGTTTTTATACATTTATTTTTTTTTTTTAACCTTTTTGACCTGTTTTAGTTACATTAAAGCGTTTTATAACAAATCAACCTTATTACAATTTGCTTTAAAACTGCTTCGCTGGTAAAGACAATTTTTAAATTACAAAAATGTGGCAATTCAGTTATTATCTAACAGACAGCATCATAAATACACAGCCAGTTTATCTGACAAACGGAAGATTTACAGCTTTCTTACAGCCTTCATGGATTAAACGAGTAAGTCTGAAGTCTCAGAATGCAGATGTTGCACAGTTTTACTAACTTACACACTCCTTTAATGTGCTGCGTTGTTTAAATCAGTACTTCCTCGGTGAAAATATGAACTGAGTCTTTTATTTAGTATAAGAGATCACCTCCTGTCCTGCAGAGTTTTGCTGCTGGAGGTCACGAGGGGCCTGGTTTGGTCTCTTTTTTGGGGTTGTTTGTGGGGTCCAGGGCGGTCCCTTCATAGACCACCTTGTTCTTTATGCCGTCTTGGATCATCCGCTGCTGCACGCGTAGCTTAGCATTGCTCATCCTGCAGTAAAACCTGCAGAAGAAGACACAGGAAACAAAACTGTGTCACCAAAACAGCTGACAGGACAAAGAGTCACAGACAGGCGAGGAAAGGATAACGTGAGAAGATGTGGACGTACCAGGAGCCCAGCGTGGTCACCATGAAGCCGGCCAACCCAACGTCAAAAGACCTTTTCACCCGACCTGCAAACCAGAGCAGAGACTCCAGCTGAGAATTCAACAGAGTCCTGACCTACTGTGGGAGGAAACCCACCCAGACACAGCAGGAGAAAAAAGGATCCAGATAGATCCAACACGCATGCACGCACGCACACGCACACGCAC
>VXCM01007860.1:45239-54884 GCA_014773175.1 Lucifuga dentata
GGAGCCCGACTCCTGCATGTACGACATATCCTACTACTAGTAATATAATGCATAAAACACAAAACATAGTAACTGTGCTGACATGTAGCATGAGATGTAAAGTCATTCACATGCATTAATGCAAAGAATCTGATGTATGATTGTGCTAAACTAAGCACATAAAATCTGTTCTGGATCTTAAAGATGGTGTTAGATCGAGTTTTATCATGTAGGCACTTCCTGTCACCTCCAACTGAATCCACCTGACAGATTCACGATTCATGATTATTCATGTTTAAAGTGGAGATTTTATGACATAGGAAAGTGAAGAGGCAGGATTCATTTTGGGGGAAAGTCTTATTCATTTTCAGCATAGATAATAATAATTATTCATTTTTACAGAGCATAAAAAGACACAAAAAAGAGCATATAAGATATATAAAGAGAAGCCCTAATAAATGATGATAAATTAGCATAATGAGATGGGTTTTCTTTAATGTTTTCACTTTCTTTTGATTTACTCTTAAAGGACCATACCACTCATTTTGCATGTTTGAGCCTAATATATTCAATTTTCATACGTTACATTACTGACAATCATTTCCCAAAGGACATCAACTTTCCTGATATTTTGAAATAATCAGTAATGTTACATGTATGATAGGCTCAGACACGCAAAATGGACGTCCTGGTATGGTCCTTTAATAATAATTTTTGTTTTCAGATGTAAAGTCATGATTTATTGGTGTCATTGAGAAAAAGATTGGAAAGTCAATTGCACATTATTTTTCATTTTACACAGATTTTAGTATTAAAATGAGTTAAAATCAAGACTCAAGGAAAAAAAGTCAAGAAAAGAAAAATCTGGGCAGAAATCAGATTATCTTCAAACACGTTTTGTAACGTAAACGTTTATTGCGTCAATGTAATTCCACATAGTGGCACTTGGTGGCGGTAGTGCACCATGAGAGGTAGAAGTGTGCCAAAAAAGGGAATAGAAGAAGAACTGGCTGGTGTCAATATGTAAACTCCTTATTCCACAGTTTATCTTGATGACATAACTAGACATCAACATAATGATATGATAATATATCCTTTAAAACATATTATTAAGAATATTTATAATATTATACCTTCATAACAAGACTTTATATTTTTACTTGGCTATTTTTGCAAACCAAAGTAAAAAAAAAAAAAAAGCAGGAAATTGTCATGATTGGTAAATTTATCAGGAGTTTTTAAAAAGAATCAGGTCAAACCACAAAGCTAAACCCAGACGTTATTCTCATATTAACACATACACACAAAATGCATTTTATCACCTGAAAATTATTAAAACTATTAATTAAAATTATTAATATTATTAAAATTATTGCAAGAGTGTATTTTGCTGTCAGCATCACAGATGAACACACTTTTAGAAGCAGCCTGATTTGTTTTTGTCCGTTACCCAAGCAGATATTTTCTCTGAGGTATTAATCACGGCATCTGTTTTCAATCCCTTTTTTGCTTGTTATAACAAAATGTTTGAGCCAATCAGGTCCCTGTGCGGCATCACGGCCCTGCTGAGGGCGGGGCCTGGCACACTTTGACCCTGCTTCAGAGCACGACCCGAAAACAGAGGTTTCATCTCGGCTCGGGTACGAAAGGAGAAGGAAGCCGACAGTCGGCTTGGTTTGGTTTGATTCAGCCCTGCAGGGGAAAAGGGTCACGAGTTCACCAGATCCAGATCCAGATCCAGACCAAATTACACCCATTCACAGTCTATCATAGGATAAATCTGCCTTTAATTTTAGTACTTTTAGTTTTTTAGTATAGTATATAATTTTGTAGAAGTTTAATTTGTAATTTTTGCATTTGCAGTCCTTCACTTTATTATTTTTATTGCAGCTTATGTAAAGTGAGCAGCCCTGGTACAGTAGTTTCCCTCGGGATAAATAAAGGTTAACTTATCTTATCTTTTGAAGAAAGTAACAAGATTTTAAAAATTGCTGGACTCTGATTTTCTTTGAGCCTCCATTCTAATTCTAATTCTATACGAAGTTTTAACTGGCTGATTGATTTGATTTTCTATTTGTAGAAATAGAAATTTCAACCGTCATGTATTAGTTCTTATTAATCAGATCAGTTTAAAAGATATTTGCATATGGAGTTGGAAACTTTTTTTTACATTCGTAATTGATTTTTGTATCGTATTTTGTATTGTAATAATACAATTTTGCTATTTTTTTGGATCATCTGAGCTTAAATTCTTTTTTTTTTTACTTTTTATGAATTATATAATTTCCTTTACCTTTTCTGTAAAGTATTTCTTGCATAGCTTACTTAAAAAAGAAAAATCTGTAACTCAGCAGCACTCAGACAAATAACAGAAAAGCAGTTATTTGTTCGTAAAATGAGGAATAATCTGACAGAAATAAGATGATTTGAACCTGCTGACGTTTGTTAACACGTTGATTCTAACATCGGCTGTGAAACGCCGTTCTCACACACAGGATGTGAGCTCTGGTTTTCATCATCTGTGGCGGCGCCGCCTGCTGCTATTTGTGCTTGTGGCGATTTCTGTGATTTCACCTGAAACACGTCCCACTTCTCCGCTATGATTCCTCTGTCGAAGAGGACAGACGCCACGTAGGACACCAGCAACGTGGTGGCAAATGCAACCATCATGCAGATGGTCTTGAAAGGAGCATACTGAACGTAAACGCCGTCTTCAAGAGTGCATCCTGGGAAGCAAATGACCGGCGGCAGCCCCAGCAGCGGCTCCCCGCACAGCAGCCGTAAAAAAAAGCCCAGCAGGAAGCCGGTGGCGGCGCCGTAACCGTTGGAGATGTTGAAGAAGAGGACGCAGAGGAGCTGAGGGAACATCATGATGTAGGCGATTTCTCCACTGAGAACCCAGAACGCCATGACGCCAGTGTGCAGGAAGGTGAGGGACGTCCCGGCGAGGCCCACCAAAACCACCGAGAGACGGATCACCCAGCGGAGCTCGTTCTCTGACGCCTACAGCAAAGACAACGAACAGAGAAATGATTTAAGATTAGCTTTCCTCCAACCAAAACCAACCGTCCTCAAACTCCTCCTCCTTCCGTTACATCCACCATGTTTGTCTGTTTGTCAGCAGGAAAGATCAGAAAATAACATTCTGATTGATCTGGATCGTGGTCACGTTGGCAGACATCCCGTACGTTTCTGATTTATTTCCATGTGGCCCAAAACGGATCTGAGAATATCCGATTCCATGATCATTAACATCTTCACAACACACATCTGAGACGCCACGTGAAGTAAAGGTCTGAATCATGGCGCCTGCACTTGTCATTTCTTCTGCAAAATAAAGAGAAACCTGAGAAGCCACGTGACTCGTCAGGTATCCCTCCTCTCTCCGCCTCACCCCTTTCCTCAGGATCTTCTTGTAGATGTTTGAGGAGAAGATGGAAGCTGCAGACAGCAAGGCGGAGTCGGTCGATGACATCACGGCGGCGGCCACGGCTCCAATGCCGATGACGGAGATGTAAGGCGGAGTCAGGTGCTGCAGGGTGAGTGGCAAAATCAGACCCGTCTGACCTCGCTTGTATGGAGGCGGAGAACCATACGAGGTCTGGTTCCAATCTGAAATGTGAACATGTAGCAGGTTCCTCCATTTGTTTCTACAGGTTAAAGGACCATACCGGCCATTTTGTATGTTTGAGTCTAATATATTCATTTTTCATACACGTAACGTTACTGATAATCATTTCAAAGCATACTACTGGAACAGTGAATTAAAAATGTTTTTCCTACCTTCCAGACCTCCATTGGTTTCAGTTCATTCTCTATTAAAATCAACTTGTTGATACTGTAAACGTTCTTGGGATAGGTAATCCATCATCACCAACAAGACGTGTATTCAGGTTTTTTTAGAAGTTATGTAATTTTAGTGTTTAAGCTCAATAAAAAGCGTGGAGTGAATGTATGCCTCCACCGGGGAATATAGTCCCAAAAGAAGACCTGCGTTTATGGAAAAATTTAAAGGACCGTGACTTCATAAGGCTGTGTAACTATTAGCAGGAGAAACATGGATTTTTAAGGTGGGTGTATCACTTGAATATTTGATTTTGAAAGATTAAGAGATTTAGCAAAATATCAGGAAAGCTGAAATACGGTTTTATCCTTTGGGAAATGATTGTCAGTAATGTTACGTGTATGAAAACTGAATATATTAGGCTCAAACATGCAAAATGGGTGGTATGGTCCTTTAATGAAATGTATAAATTACCCGTGGACGCAGCCACAGCGCCAATCAGCACAGGAGGAATCCCGAATGTGGGGATGAGAAACGCTGCGGCGAAGCAATGCAGCTTAGCGGTCGACGAGGACGAAGCCGATAATGTCCTCTGGTGGAAGTCCTGGAAGCCGAGGTCTCCTATACTCTTAGAAAGAAAGAAAAAAAGAAAGAAAAGCTTGTGACTTGCCGTTGAACAGTGACGGCGATGTGACGGCTGGATGATGAGGTCACGTTTGATTTACCAGCAGTAAAAAGTTATCCAGCCACTTCCAGGCCGTGTGAACGGTCAGNTCACGTTTGATTTACCAGCAGTAAAAAGTTATCCAGCCACTTCCAGGCCGTGTGAACGGTCAGAGATCCAACCCAGGGAGGCTGCAGGACGCCGTTAAAAGACGTGTGCGTGATGTCCAGAGAGGATGGATTCCTGAAGATGAAGGGAACACACAGCCACTGCAGAGAGAGAGAGAGAGAGAGAGAAAGAATATACATGGCTTTTATTTCTGTCATCTTTACGTTTGCTATCATGTAAATAATGTACATGTATGTATAATCACACGTTATAGGGTTTCATGTCTGCTGACTTTTGGTTTTCACGTCATCATCTCATCATCCGACCCACTCTCAGGCTGTCTGAGCTGAAAAACAGACTAAATACTTTGACAAACGTGCTCAGAGAACCTCGTCAGGAGACGACCGTTGTCACAGAGAGGGGATGGTGTGTGTGTTTGCGTGTGTGTGTGTGGGCGTGCACGTGTATCCTTGTTTTTGTAATCTCAATGCGATTGGTCACATAAACGCACTTTTTTTGCCTTTTTATTTTAGGAGAGAGGAGGGTTACTAACAGGAAATCTGTGATATCTCCATTATAAACGGGAAGAACGGCCACAGTTTCACTTTCTATTCTCTCACAGACAACAATGGTGGAAAGACAAAAGAGAGTTTGAAACCTTCACACCCCAAAACACCTGAGTCGCTGTGTGGAGTGGGAGTCAAAGTTGCTAATTTTGTCGCAGACTTCCTGGAAAGATTTAAGCGTCCCGATACGACGTACCGCTTTTACACACTCTGCTGTCTCATTTAAGGCCATTAAACATAAATAAGCTTCCAGCTGAAAACCTGCAGATTTTTATTCTTTTTCACGTGCTGCAAAAACAAAAAAGGATTCTTAGCAACCATGCATCAACGTTAATTTGACTTTTATGAATGAGATTTTATTCTGTGTTGAAACTTGTGGTTGTGTAAAGTGTGTGTATTAGTGTACTGATGTCTTACGTTATGCTAGTCCGTTTCATGTTTACCTGCCCAGGTACTGCAGATGGAAATTAGCTGTTAGTTAAATCTAGTACAAAGCATCTCATCTCAATTAGAGATTAATGTTTTTTGTGCATGATCCCTGTTTAATTAAAATAAATTTGAAAAAAAAGAGAGTTTCCGCCACCTTCTGACTCTCTGACAGGAAGCATAATAAGAGTCTTATAATCTAAAGCAGATATTGTTTTATTATAATTGTTGGATGAGTAAAGTAAAATCTGTCGTTATTTCAACATGCAGATTCCACACGTGACATCACATGCGTGTCTCCGTCATCATAAGAAAGACGGTTTAGGATCAGAATAATAACTTTGGGATCTGCGCAAGTGTCATTCTCCATGGATTTATAATCTATGGAGGATTAGAAATCGTAGACCAATTTACCGAGGTGATGAAGATGAGGATGAGTTGGATAACATCCGTGTAAGCCACAGAGTACAGACCTCCCAGCAGTGTGTATGTGATGGCCACGCCAGCCGAGATCCAGATGCTGACAGAGTAGGACAGATCCAGAATCACACTCATGGTAACACCTGGAAAACACACACACACACACACACACACACACACCAGNAGAATCACACTCATGGTAACACCTGGAAAACACACACACACACACACACACACACACACCAGAAGAAAAACAAGTTTCGACAGTTAAAGAAATTTGAAATGCAAAATCAGAAACAAAAGACATAATATAAAGCAAATATAATGGTTATTAACGACAGAAAAGTGTAGTCACTAGCCTACCACTAGGGGGCAGAAAAACATACAAAATAAGATGAAAGTCATGAGACGTTTCAGCAAACGTCAGTAAATAATTATAGGCTTAAAATAAAATAAAATAAATAATAAATATAAATAAAATAAAATAAAAAATAAATATAAATAAAATAAAGTAAAAAATAAGTAAAATAATAATAAAGAAATAATTACCTACTTACACATCCTGCTCTCTCTCTCTCTCTCTCTCTCTCTCTCTCTCTCTCTCCCCCCCCCATAGCAGACATGTCGTTACCTAAACTTATCAGTGTTGATGTCACCCATATAATTTCGGACATCAGCGGCGCCACGGCCAGAAGTCCGCTCAGTCCGTTTCCGTACTTGATCTGGAACGGATCCATCATGGTGACGTACTTCCTGTCTCTCATCGGTTTGGCGAAGAACAGACCACCTTAAAGAAAAGCAGGACTACACATTTCATTTTTCATCCAGGTCTTTA
Organism: Lucifuga dentata; assembly: GCA_014773175.1. Taxonomy (NCBI): domain Eukaryota; kingdom Metazoa; phylum Chordata; class Actinopteri; order Ophidiiformes; family Bythitidae; genus Lucifuga; species Lucifuga dentata. The sequence goes on from VXCM01007860.1 coordinate 52,022, forward strand.
CTGCAGATGTTTGAGAAAAGAATAAACTGCAACTACAAAATACATCAGGGTTGACTGATAAGTTCTTAGCTTGACAAGTACTGAAAAAGGTTTTGCTGTTTTGGCTTCAGATGATGACGTCCTATCAGCTGTCGAGGATTTTTTTTGGACTTCTATGAAACTGGCACAAAAAAAAAACAAAAAAAAAAACTCCACCATCATTGACAGAAGTGTGTCTACTTTAAAGTAGATTATGTCCAAAAAATAAATTACAGCAATACTTCCACGTTCCCACACTAGGCTCAGAACTTATCAGTCAACAAAACATGAGACATTTTGGAAACATGATTTATTTTGCTCTGAAATGTAAGGAGGGAAATAAAAAACTGTCTCCCAAATGGAAATACTCAAGTATTAGTACCCTAAAATGGTACTAAAGGGTTTAGTTACATCATTAAAGGACCATACCACCCATTTTGCATGTTTGAGCCTAATATATTCAATTTTCATACATGTTATGTTACTGACAATCATTTCACAAAGGATAAAACCGTATTTCATCTTTCCTGATATTTTGCTAAATCTCTTAATCTTTAATTATTCAAGTGATACACCCACCTTAAAAATCCATGTTTCTCCTGCTAATAGTTACACAGCCTTATGAAGTCATGGTCCTTTAAATTTTTCCATAAACGCAGGTCTTCTTTTGGGACTATATTCCCTGGTGGAGGCATACATTCACTCCACGCTTTTTATTGAGCTTAAACACTAAAATTACATAACTTCTAAAAAAACCTGAATACACGTCTTGTTGGTGATGATGGATTACCTATCCCAAGAACGTTTACAGTATCAACAAGTTGATTTTAATAGCAGAATGAACTGAAACCAATGGAGGTCTGGAAGGTAGGAAAAACATTTTTAATTCACCGTTCCAGTAGTATGCTTTGGAAAATGATTGTCAGTAATGTTACATGTATGAGAATTGCAAAATGGATGGTATGGTCCTTTAAGTCCACAAGTTACAACAGAATCTTTGTGTTTTTTGTTTTTTTTAACTGTTTTTATTATTTTACACACACACACACACACCCACTGACGGACACACCCCCNCACACACACACACACACACACACACACACACACACACACACACACACAGACACATATATCAGTCTGCAGATTTGGACGGATGTTTATAAGTTTAACTGACGACTGAATTATATTGCACAGATGCATATCTGATTTTCTTTTTTTTTTTTTTTAACTGTGTTTGTTATTTAAATAAAATGAAATTTAAAAGAAAAGTTAAAACAGAATCTTACCAACGACAAAAGCCACAGTTGCTGCTAACGGCATCACGGCCCAGAGGAGTCCCAGAGCTGGATCATAGACCGTCTCAGCCGTACCGATGATGAAGGTGCCCCCAACCCACGTAGCTGAAAGGTAGATATACACACACACACACACACACACACACACACACACACGAGGTCAGTCATCTGAAGCTGCATTTGCACTATGTACAGGACTATTTTTTGCACATATTTATTGATACTCATGTACACACATCCTCCTGCTGGTTTTAATTATTATATATATATATATATATATATACATACATACATGTATAATTCTCAATTTTGCTCTTGTTGCCTTATCCTTATTTTTATGTTGTTTTTATTTTATCGTATATTTTTCTAAGTCAGGGAACGAACCAGGAAAAGCATCTCACTGCTGTTGTACTTGTATAGCTGCACATGACAAATAAAAACTCTGAAACTTGAACATGTAAAAAAAAAAAAGAAAAAAAAAGTCACTTCCTGGTCTGACAAAATGATCTGAGATCAGAACGCCATAATCTGGCCTTTCCTGATAACGCTGCTGTGCTGTGACATGTCACTGAAACGTTCCTCATAGGAAACTTGCTGCATGACTTTTAGGAAAAAATGACTCCGGTTCCTTTTAAACATGCAGAAATGTTAAATTACCAGTAAATTAACAGAACGTGGCTTAAAACAGGTTGGGTTTTTTCACATTAAAGCATTGCAAAACTTTCACAATAAATTTTAAAAGTACATGGAATCTGTATGTCCCCTTTAAAGTCGTAAGGCGTCAGAAAGTTACCTGTACAGGTGAGAGATTATTTAAAGCAGCGTGATGACAGACAGTTTCTGTTATTTGGTTTGTTTTTTTTTTTGCTGTGTGAGATGTTTTCTTTGACTTTGACGTGAAGTGAAAAGATCTGATGATTTGAAGTTATGAAGGTCAGAGTTGACAGGCGTCTTTTCATTAAAGGAAATTCAGGTCGTTAAAGTGCAGATAAAACACTCGCTGCTGCGGAGGAGGAGATTAGCTGGAACTGCCCCTCCTTCCATTCCTGACAGCGAGAACACACACACACACACACACACACACACACACACACACACACACACACACACCTCTTTCTAACATTTATCTGAAGATAATATGAGGCCAAGTCACGTGATTGGATGTTTGGCGTCCGTGGCTGACTGGCGGAGGGATACTTCCTGTGTGTTGGCTTTGCTGCAGCAGAACAGGAAGAGACAGAAGCCTTATGAGGACAAACATGTGGACAATGTGTTATTGACCATTTTATTCTGTCTAAACTTTGTGTTTTAGCCTTGTTATTATTTTCTTTCTATGTCTTATTTCTCTGTAAAGTGTTTGAGTTTTTAGCAAAGTGTTCTACAAATAAAACGTATTATTTATTATTTATTACTGTTATTATTTATTATCTGACAAACAATGAAAATATTTAGCATCTTTTTCCCTTAACCCTCTGGACACCAAACACTTTCTGGACGGTTTTTGCTCCTGTCATGTTTTTATCACTGTGGCTCATAGCTGCAAGTCCTGC
>VXCM01007861.1:4731-24147 GCA_014773175.1 Lucifuga dentata
GGGGGGAACAGGAGGAGGAGAGGAGGAGGAGGAAGAGGAGGAGGAGGAGGAGGAGAAGGAGGAGGGGTTTGGCTGAAGGTGAAGCAGCAGATATGTTTGGATGGATGATAATTGGTACCAGCACATACCTGTCACATGCAGATTTTCACATCCGTGCTGCTGACAGGATTAAAAAGCAGAACCAGGAAGTGTCGTTACACAAACATACAAGATGAAAACTAATACCGCCTTAAAATAATCTCATCATATCTGACGGGGTTTTTGCAACAACACACGTGACTTTCTTGGTATTAACCAGGTGTTTCACCTTTAGCTGTTAGCCTGTTAGCTTGTAGCTGTTATTCTGTTAGCTTGTAGCTGTTAGCCTGTAGCTGTTACTCTGTTAGCTTGTAGCTGTTAGCTTGTAGCTGTTACTCTGTTAGCTTGTAGCTGTTAGCCTGTTAGTTTATAGCTGTTAGCCTGTTAGCTTGTAGCTGTTAGCCTGTAGCTGTTACTCTGTTAGCTTGTAGCTGCTAGCCAGTTAGCCTTGTAGCTGAAGCATTTCAAACAACAGGAAGTAATTCAGACGCTGAGCTGCTACTTTCAGACATGTTTAGTTTCTTCTTGTCGTCATGGTGATGTGTTTTGGTAAATATTTGTGTACTTTATGCTGTTATATTGTCAATACCGTGATGTGATAAATATTTATTATGTAAAATAAATCACGAACGACACGACGTGGCACAAACTTACTGAAAACTACATTACCATGAAGTCACTTTGAAATGTTGCCGTCATGTGACTGATGAGATTTGCAGGCTGATTATCGGTTGATTATCGGCTGATTATAGATATTTCATTTTCTGGTAAATATATCAAAGCTGCTGCTTCCATGCATCTTTAGCATCACGCATGTAAAGATGATTATTGGCTGATATGTTCTGATATCGGCTTCAGAAGTTCAGTATCGGTCGACTCTGCTAGTAACCGTGGAACATTAATAATCAGATCAATCAATCAGATCAATGTTTAGATCCGTGTGTGTGTGTGTGTTCTGTAAATGAGACACATTCAGCAGGACCTGTTGATGAGAGAGACAGATGGAGGAGAGAGGGAAAGAGAAAGATGAAAAGAGGAAGAAAGAGAAAAGAAAAGAAGAGGTGGGACAAAGACAGAGAGACGGAGAGAAGGACGGAGACAAAGAAAGAGGGAAAGAGTGACGGAGAGAGAAGGAAACACGGAGACAAAGACAGCAAGAGGCTGTACGAGCTCGCTCTCTCTCTCTCCCTCCTTTCTTTCTCTCTTTCTTTCTCTCAGGAGGCCCAGCCCCCTTTCTCCCATGCTGCCTCCTGATTGGCTGAGGGGGACATGCCTCCAATCAGGGATTATTTAGTGTCTTTAGGATCGGCGCCGCCGCTCGTTTCCTCAGTCTGATGGAGCGGAGAGACGGAGGAGAAGGTGGAGGAGGAGGAGGTAGAGGAGGAGAGCAATCAAGCTAGAGAGATAGAGAGAGAGAGAGAAGGAGTGAGACAGGGAGGAGTGACAGCTGATGGAGAGAGTGATGCTGGAAGACGGTAAGAGGAGAGACGGGACTTTTTACTGTTTTTTACTTTTCTTCTGTTTTTATTTTTTTTTAAAATTTTCTTCAGGAAGTTTCTCTGTTTGGCTGCATCTTTATTTCTCTTTTTCTTTCTCTTCATGTCTTTCTTTACATCTCTTTTTCTTTATTTCTTTCTCTTCATGTCTTTCATCTCTTTTTCTTTATTTCTCTTTTCTGTCTCTTTTCTTTCACTTTTCTTTGAAGTTACATAAGTTACATCCTCCTCTCCTTCTGTTTTTCAGCACTCAGTCAAAACTATGAGTGTGTGTGTGTGTGTATGTGTGTTTCTTGACATGCATCTTGCTGGATAGTTAAGCTATCAAGCGTGTCCACATACACACACATTAGCGTGTTCAGACCACCTGCAGAGTGTCTGTGTATTTGATCACACGTGAAGTAAAACATGTTTGACAGATAAACTGATGTGTTCAGAGCACCAATCATATCGCATGATTCATGTCACATGATTTCTCTTTTAGTGTGTAGTAATTACAGCGTGTGTTTGTGTGGTGTGTGCACACGTGTGTGTGTGTATACGTGTGTGTTGACTAGTGCTCCTTTGTCTGCTGGTGAGAGGAGGAGGCGTGTTCTCTACGCCGATGCTGTCCTTTGTTCACCATCCTCTCTCTCTCTCTCTGTCTTTGTCTCTCTCTCTCTCTGTCTGTCTTTGTCTCTCTCTCTGTTTTTGTCTCTCTGTCTTTGTCTCTCTCTCTCTCTGTCTTTGTCTCTCTCTCTGTCTTTGTCTCTCTCTCTCTCTCTCTGTTTTTGTCTCTCTCTGTCTTTGTCTCTCTCTCTCTCTGTTTTTGTCTCTCTCTGTCTTTGTCTCTCTCTCTCTCTGTTTTTGTCTCTCTCTGTCTTTGTCTCTCTCTCTCTCTCTGTTTTTGTCTCTCTCTCTCTGTCTTTGTCTCTCTCTCTCTCTCTGTTTTTGTCTCTCTGTCTCTCTCTCTCGTTTGCTTGATGTTTCATAAACTTGTGTGTGTGTTTAAAAGTCAAACTCCTTCATATGCTGATTGATCATGAGTGTAAAAGTTGATCACATATTAAAGTATTGATCAATGTGCTGCAGTGTTTGATTTAACCGTTCAACTTTCCATCCGACTCTGCTACAAACACTGTGTGTGCGTGTGTGTGTGTGTGTGTGTGCGTGATCTCATGAGGATATGAAAATACAAAGCGTGAAGTGTTGGATAAATTTGTGTATTTTGTGTATTTTACCAAACATGACCACTTAAATAATTATTGATACGACTAATCAAAGTGATGAGATAAAAATATTCTGATTCTAATCAAAATAATTTGAAATATAAAAACTTGAAATGCATGAAACATGTTAACACGCCATTGGTATGTTCATGTCACATTATAATCTGATTCAGTCATAACGTCATAAAACACACATGTATGGAATGAACATACATGACGTGTAATCAGTGATCATCACTTTACATGTATGCATAAATTCATGTATAATCACAATCTGTTACAGTAAAATTACGCTGATTTTTTTTAAAAGTTATGTTTTTTTCTTTATTGTTTTACTCAAACTCAACTTTTCACATGTTTCATGTTAAACTTCCTGTTTACATCTGTTATCCGTTACATCCGTTTCTACTTTATGATAGAATGTTTCTAATGTCAGCGCAGAGACAGATTTATTCATGTCTGACGTTTACATGCATCATGCGTCGCCTCTTAACTGCTGAACTTGAGCCAAATGCTTCGCCTTCCAGAAGCTTCTTTGCCATTCTCCTGACAGCCGTGTTGTAGCCGTGTTGTAGCGCTCCGTGCTCTGACAGGTCAGCCTTCGTACTTTCAGCCATTTGGTTGCAGCTCTGAGATCGTTGTCCTGCTGGACGACCCTGTTTGAACTTCCTGTCTGATGTCTTGACGTGTTGCTTCAGTATTTGTAGATAATCCTCCTTCCTCGTGACGCCAAACATGTTCTGAAGCAGTGTGATGCTGCAGCCCACTCCACAGCTGGATGGTCTTCTTCAGATTAAAAGCCTCGGCCTTTTCCCTCCGTATGTCACAGAAGACTCCTAAAGCCTCGTCTTCCTCCCGGCAGACTTCCTGTTTGTGCTGCTGCAGCGGTCACGGCTTCTTCCTTCAGGCGATGCAGGGTCTCCGTGCTGGACATGGAGACGCTGGACGTGGAGACGCTGGTACCTGATGCCTGCAGCTCCTTTGTTGTTGTTGTTGTCTGGAGTTCAGTCGAACCTTTCAGGTCAAAGTTCGTTCAGCCCTGAGAGGTCATTAGCGCCTCCTTCCTGAACGACGCAGCGTGATGTTTATTTTGCTTCAGGTGTTCGTGCGGAGGCTCGTGGTGCCTTCAGGTGTTTGGAAGCGAGTGGAGGTCACAGTGTTTTCCTGAGTCGTTTGGATTTTCTCATGGCATCACGTGTAGAAACATGCCTGCTAACACGCCTGCTCTACTCGCACCAGTTAACTTCTAATGGTGACTAAAAATCATTACTGCTGTTTCTGGAATCTTCCAGACAGTTTGAAAAGGACGATCATGCCTGTAAATGTCTGACTAAAAATCTGATGTCATAATAAAAGCTGAAATAAAGTAGAAACCCAACATATAAACAGGAAGTTTAACACGTGTGGAGTTGTGAAAAGTTGGTTATCTTTAGTTGAGGTTTTTGTAAACATTTAGCCCGTATGTACACAAACGATGAACACAGCTTTATCACACGGCTCACCTATGCTCACCTGTGTCATCGACAAGAGTCAGGAAAAACGACTCGGATTTTAGTTATGTTACATTTATATGACGTTGAAAAAATAGATTTGTTGCCTTAATCAGCAAAGTCACAGTTTTAACATGCATGTAAACACGTGTTATCCTACTGTGTTACATATGATGTGATCTCAGAGGTAACATTCCGGTGGTTTTGCATGTTTAGGCCCAAGAAATACATATGTTACTGATAACCATTTTCTAAAACAGGTAGATATTAGAATTGTTTTTCCTACCTTCCAGACTTTCATTGGTTTCAGTTCATTCTAGTACAACAAAAATCGTCTTGCAGAGACTTGAAACATGCAAAACCACCGGTATGATCCTTTATGTTCTGGCATATGATGTGTTCATGTCTGTAATTACTTTGTTCAGGTTTCAGACTTTTATTTGCGTGTTTGTGTGATTATTTTTATTTTTTTAACTTAATTTTTCTCTCTCTCAGCTCTTCCTCCAAAGCTGGCCAAACCCCAGCAGTCCTCCTCGTTGCGTGGGGGAGGGGCCAGCACCAAGGAGGCGGGGCCGGGAGAGTCGCTAGTGGAGGCCGAGTGGTACTGGGGCGACATATCCAGGTAACACATGAAAAACATGCAACATACACGTAGGCTGCATGTGTTAAACATGTCTGCTCTGATGGTTGCCAAGAGATTAAAAGTGTCTTCTCTTTGTGGTTACCATGGAAACAGCCTCCTCATTTATTCAGCAAACTGTTGGTGGCAAAGCAAACAGTTCAGAGTTTGTAGTGGAACCATCACACACACACACACACACACACACACACACACACAAAGATCTTATTTGATTGTTTCTTGATCCTCACGTGACCCGAGGTCTCTCCCTCCTCTCCCTCTCTCTCTCCCTTCCTCTCTCTCCCTCTCCCTCTCTCTCTCTCTCTCTCTCCCTTCCTCTCTCTCCCTCTCCCTCTCTCTCTCTTTAGGGAGGAGGTGAATGAGAAGCTCAGAGACATGCCTGATGGGACTTTCCTGGTTCGTGATGCTTCCACTAAGATGCAGGGTGACTACACGCTCACACTGAGGTAACATGCCTAACACTACACGCCTAACATGCCTACATGCCTAAAACCGTGTCATACCTGTAGAAACGTCAGCACGTCCTGAGTTTATTTCCTTTCATACTTAACACACGGACAGAAGTAAAATTCATGTGGACCTGAAATTTCACCACAGCGCTTTTATGTGTCACTACTTCCTGTTACAGAGGAAGTCTTATTTTGATAGTTATCATGTTGTATGAAGGTTTTAGTTACACGTTAATGCTGGAATATTTAGTCTTTAAACGTGTTCCTGTGCTGAGCTCGTTCTCAGTGCTAAGTCATTCCTCTGAAGGGATGGATGGATAGATGGATGGATGAATGAGTTTTTATTGTCATGCGTACATCACGCCTCTGTCAGACCCGGATCCCGGATTTTGCGGATGCAGTGATCTAAACTTGTTAACATAAATGAGTCAATAAGCATGTTTTTAAACATGGTGAGGTCAGAACATCTCAGACACGCTACACGGCTACAGAAACGTGTTTTCCAGCTCTGGAGACAAAATCAGCAGTTTAAAAACCTTACAATTAAACAACCATCCATTTTTTTCTCTATTTTGGTTAATATTTCATTAAATATAGGTCCTGTTAGATCAGTCATCCTCAAAATCCAGACTCCGATCCAGATCTGGACCGACCCACAACTGTCTCCAGACTCTTTTCATGTTATTGATGTTTTTATCTGTGAGACGCAACGAGTCAAAATTCCCTGTGCAAAGTGAAACTGAAAGTCCAACTGAGAGCTGATAGCATAGCTAGTTTCGTAGTTTTGTCAGAAACACTCCCCCCCCCCANCCCCCCCCCCACGCACACACACACACACACACACCTTAAATCCCAGTCCGACCCTGGCCTGACAGACTTTAATAACGGACCTTTGTCTTATTGAGCGTTTTCTTTGGGGACCTGTAAGATCTGTGTCGAAGTCGTCCTGCCTCAGGTCATAAGTACAGGACAAAAGAGAGGGAGGAGCCATCTTTTGATCAGGTGAACACACCTGAAGTAAAGCATCAGGTATGTGCAGCAGGAAGAGATGGGTAACGCAGACTGAGAACCCTCTTCTCTAATGGAGACTTGAAGCAGCGACTACGCTGAGCGGATCCACGGCGTGAAAGCTGCGGTTTCTAGACCTGTCAGCCAATCACAAACGTGCTCAAAGACTTCACTTCCTGCGTCCAGCTACAACGCAGTCATAACATGCAATACCTACAAAAGATTCAGGGCGCATTGTCAGGCTTTTTCGCTGCTGCTGTTCCTTTCACCTTCGTAACATCAGTAAAAAGCTGAGTCATCTTTCTAACCGTTTCCATAGTAACCGTCTGCAGAATCATACCTAAAGTATAAAGTACCTCTGCTTCATCTCTCTATCTGCTCCCCCCCCCCCCCNACGGCTTCTCGGAGCCGCTGACCTTCGGCTCGGTGGTGGATCTGATCAGACACTACAGACACGAGTCTCTGGCTCAGTACAACACCAAGCTGGACGTCAGACTCACCTACCCTGTGTCCCGCCTCCAGCAGGTAAACGCATCATCTGTTCATCTGATTTAGTTTTCCCACGATAGGAAACTATTTCCTGTTTTGATTTGCTTTCTCCATCCCCAGACATTTCTGACCAATCAGCAGAGAGTGTTGTCACATGACTTTAGCTGATAGATTTTGGTTTGATTGGATGTTTTTCTGTGTGAAACTGAACCAAACCAACAATTTAGTTCCTGATTCAGACCAGAACAAACGATCTGCAGATCTGAAACCAATCTTAGAAAAACTGTCCAAGGTCATATGTGATGTTCAGAGAAATTACGACCTGGTGCTTCTTAAATGAGCTAAAAAAAAAAAAAAACGAGCTATGCGTGTTCCAGTACTTCTGTCAGGTTTCCTTTATTTTCTCTGTTGTTGTTTCAGTAACATGGTAAGCGTGTCATGCTGGTGTTTCATTACAAACTGCTGAGGCAGCAGGATCTGCGAGCTGAATTATGGCCGCTGCGCCACGTTCCATAAATAATTGCACGCATCCTGCGTGTCAAAGGCCGTCGTTGCATTTATTCCCTTCGTCCTCTGTGCCGCTCATTGGCTGGGCGGGTCGTTACTCTGAGCATCGTGTTATCTCTGCACGCCTTACCGCTCACAGGGCATTGTGGGTGCTTTTATTAACGAGCCCGTTCACAATCAGGCTGAAAACTACAAACACGCACACACGTGTGCAGTTTTTTCACAGCTTAACTACAAAACACTCTTCATTCATTTGTGACTCCATTGTGGCGTTTTATTTACCTCCGTTTGGTTCACCACGCCATGTAAAAACATGAATGTATTGATAAGGAAATCAGGTGTAAGTATGATGTTCCTGACACGCTTCCCCTCCTCATGCAGGATCAGCTGGTGAAGGAAGATAACATCGACGCTGTGGGGAAGAAGCTGCAGGAATACCACAACCAGTACCAGGAGAAGAGTAAAGAGTACGACAAGCTGTACGACGAGTACACCAAGACCTCACAGGTACACACACACACACACAAGCTGTACGACGAGTACACCAAGACCTCACAGGTACACACACACACACACCTTCCCGGCACTGAGTGTTTAGCGAAGCTCAGAGTCTTGTTTTCCAGTTTTGACGTTTCCTGCAATGTTACGTTCAAATTAAGTATAAAGTGTAACTGTTATTCACGACGGTGAAGGAAGTACTCACACCCTCTACTAAAGTAAGTACCACAATTGAAAAATACTTATTACTAGTAAGAGTTCAGAGTAGCTGAAGTAAAGAAACATGGAAGGTCTGAAATAAGTATTTTAACTCCCCCAAAATGGAAATACTCTAGTACCAGTACTTCAAAATGGTACTTACATGAAGGACTTCTCTCCTCCTGCAGGAGATCCAGATGAAACGAACCTCCATCGAAGCCTTCAACGAGACCATCAAGATCTTTGAGGAGCAGTGTTGCACCCAGGAGCGCTGCAGCAAGGACTACCTGCACCTCCTCTGCTGCGACGGCGGCGAGCAGGAGGCGGAGCGCGTCCTGCTGAACTATGAGAAGCTGAAGTCACGGCTGGGCGAGATCCACGACAGCAAGCTCCTCCTGGAGCAGGACATGAAGACCCGCACCATGAACCACCGCGAGACCGACAAGAAGATGAACAGCCTGAAACCAGACCTCATCCAGATCCGCAAGATCAGGGACCAGTACCTAGTGTGAGTACACCAGAGTACTAGGTACATCAGAGTGAGTACATGAGAGTGCTACGGTACCTAGAGTGAGTACATCACAATACTACGGTACCTAGTGTGAGTACATCAGAGTACTATGGTACCTAGTGTAAGTACATCAGAGTATTACGGTACCTAGTGAGTACATCAGAGTATTACGGTACCTAGTGTGAGTACAGCAGAGTACTACGGTACCTAGTGTGAGTGCATCAGAGTATTACGGTACCTAGTGTGAGTACGGCAGAGTACTACGGTACCTAGTGTAAGTACATCAGAGTATTACGGTACCTAGTGAGTACATCAGAGTATTACGGTACCTAGTGTGAGTACAGCAGAGTACTACGGTACCTAGTGTGAGTACGGCAGAGTACTACGGTACTGTGGAGACTTTTTGTTTCTGATTTTCTAATGAGATTTATCTTTCTTGTGCTAACGAACCAAATCCTCTCCTCCTTCTCCTCCTCCTCCTCCTGTTCCTCCTCCTCTTCCTGCTCCTCCTCCTCCTTCTCCTTCTCCTCTTCCTCCTCCTCCTTCTCCTGCTCCTCCTCCTGCTCCTCCTCCTCCTGCTGCTCCTCCTCCTGCTCCTCCTGCAGCTGGCTCACTCACAAAGGCGTAGGGCAGCAGCGCATCAACGAGTGGCTGGGCATCAGGAGCGCTGACGAGTGAGTCTGAGTTCTGTGTGTGTGTGCGCGCGCGCGCGCGTGCATGTGTGTGTTTGATGGATTGTGTGTGTGTGTTTAATGTTGTGTGTGTGTGTTTGATGGGGTGTGTGTGTGTGTTTGATGGATTGTGTGTGTTTATTGTGTGTGTGTTTAATGTTGTGGGTGTATGTTTGATGGATTGTGTGTGTTTAATGTTGTGTGTGTGTTTGATGGATTGTGTGTGTGTTTAATGTGTGTGTGTGTGTGTGTTTGATGGTGTGTGTGTTTGGTGTGTATGTTTAATGTGTGTGTTTGATGGGGGGTGTGTGTTTGATGGATTGTGTGTGTTTAATGTGTGTGTGTTGGATTGTGTGTGTGTTTAATGTTGTGTGTGTTGGATTGTGTGTGTTTGATGGTGTGCGTGTTTAATGTTGTGTGTGTGTTTGATGGGAGTGTGTGTGTGTGTGTGTGATGGATTGTGTGTGTTTGATGGTGTGAGTGTTTAATGTTGTGTGTGTGTTTGATGGTGTGTGTTTAATGTTGTATGTGTGTGTTTGATGTTGTGTGTGTAGGGGGTGCTGTATCGGTGAGGAAGATGAAGATCTGCCGCACTACGAGGAGAAGAGTTGGTTTGTTGGGAAGCTGAACAGGAAGCAGGCGGAGGAGCTGCTGCTGGGAAAACCGGACGGAGCGTTCCTGATCCGAGAAAGCAGCAAGCAGGGCTGCTACGCCTGCTCTGTGGTGTAAGTCCGAGCGCCCTCTGCTGGCCAAACACGGCTAATACATGTAGCTTCACGTCATACCAAAACAGTAAGTCCGAGCGCCCTCTGCAGGCCAAACACGGCTAATACATGTAGCTTCACGTCATACCAAAACAGTAAGTCCGAGCGCCCTCTGCAGGCCAGACACGGTTTTACACCTCTGCTCTGTAACACGTGGAGCTTTCATTCTCCTTGTACAAAAACAGGAAAAAACAAAGAAGCCTTGAAGATTCAAAAAAGTCATTTTCAAAGCTCGTTTGTTGTTTATAAGAACGAGGTATCACTTTAACGTCTCCTTCCCTGACCCCGCCTCCTCTCCTGACCCCGCCCCATCTGTGTTTGCAGGGTGGGCGGTGAGGTGAAGCACTGTGTCATCTTCAGCACGCCACGCGGCTTCGGCTTCGCTGAGCCGTACAACCTGTACAGCAGCCTGAAGGATCTGGTGATCCACTACCAGCACACGTCTCTGATCCAGCACAACGACACGCTCAACGTCCGCCTCACCCACCCCGTCCACACACACATGTCCGCCACACGTAGATGAGCCCCACCCACCCAACACACACACACACACACACACACACACACACACACACGCTTCAACAGCACCATCAAAGCGAAAAGATGAGGACAGAAAGTAACTGAACGCTTTGCTGGACACGTCGGCCATCTTGGAGGTAAACATATTTTTACAGGACACTCGGAGGGCATTCGTTCTAAAACCGCTTGATTTGCACAAAGAAGTTTGAAACGTTGTTGAATGTGAAAAAAGAGACGTCAGTTCAGGTCGAATCACTGCTGCCTGAACTCCAGGAAACACGATAAACACGCCATCTTTACTTCCTGTTTTTATCCTCACGGACATTTTCATGTTTCAGATGTTTCCTTTGTTTTCTCCTGATTTGTTTGTGAAATGCAAGAGGAAACGACGACGACGACGATGATGATGATGTTGATGATGATAAGCGTCAAAAAGCAAAAACGATGCAGCATAATAACGAGACGACAAACCCTTATTTCCTGCGTGTCCTCCGTGCTGCTGCTGAGGGTTTTTTGGGGGGGAAGTCAAACAGGAAGTCCTTGAGCGATAAAAACATTTTATAGCGTTAAAAGATGTTATAGTAACTAGAATTTTTTAGTTTCTTTGCTGTTTTTCGTCACAGCAGAAACCGCAGACCAAAGTTGGTGTGGCGAACAGAGACCACGGCGCGCCTTCTCCACTTCATGGATGACCCGTGTGTTTGAGAGCACACAGAAGTCAGGTTCCAACATGCTTATCGCACCGAGTCACGCCGAGTCACAGAATATTTGTTGATAGTTCTTCACTTCCTCCTGTGGTTCTTTGATCCGTGTTTATTTAAATCAGACCAGGTGATCTGCCGTTCAGCCGGAAGGTTCTTCAATCTAACTAATCAGAATTATTAGATAATTATCTTATAATTACAGCATTTATTTGCATGGCAGACACGCCCCTTAACTGGGACAGCTGCGCCCACATCGGAATAAGCACTTTCTCGACAAGCGGTATCACTCTTTAGAAGTGTTTTGGTTCCGTAGGCGACTTTAGATTCTGCAGCAGAACATAAAGATCTGAGAAAAGTCGTCTTACAGGGAACTTTTAGGTTTTATGTAAAGTAAAACTAAAAGTCTGAGCTGCTGTCACTCAAACAGAAAAATGAGACGATATTTTGATTTATGGTCAGCGAGGAAATTAACAAAAAAATCAGTTAAAGATTTGAACCTGTAAAACAAAGAATTAAAACAAGAATTAAAGAAGGAGTGAATTCAGACGGTTAAAAGTCTAAACGTCTTTGTGCGTCCTGCCAAACCGCCGGCGCTTTCAGGAAACCACACGCTCCGTACAGAACCCAGACTTCCTGTATGTGAAACATGAACAGAACGAACCCCAGCGTGAAATCTGAAGCCATCACGTGTCACGGTCACATGAAGAGCTGCTCTTTGACCTTTGACCTCAGAGAATCAGAATGCACAGAGACGATGTCAGAGTGAAGGTCAGTTTTCTGGTTACTTAGTTTCCTCTTCAGGAATGATTTGGTTTTAATCTCAGCAGTAAAATGTTTTCTGTCAAACGCTCCATCAGAAAAAACTAAACATTTCTTCTGGAACCTGAACGTCTCGGCGTGTCTGCAGGGTCACGGCATTTTCTAAAGTCGTCCTCCAAGCCTTCAACGAGACATTTCAGCTCCTCAGGATTTACTGACTGATTCACTGAGTTCTGGGTTTAACAATCAGTTAACAAATCTTTATCTCCCTCACCTTAACCATCGCTGTTTTAGGGTGTGCGGAAGAAATAAACACCTGTATTGACACAGCTGGATGCTAACATGCTAACATGCTGGATGCTAACATGCACAGGACTGCTGGAGTCCTGTTTCGTGTCCGTCCGTAATAAGACGTCTTGTTTCAGTCTCCTCCAAACGCAGCAAAGATTCGTGTCTTACTGGAACACGTGAAGTGACATTAAGACCTCCGACAGACGAAACTTCAGAGGTCATGACCTTCAGTTTGTGAGCTCGTTTGTGCCAAAATGCTTGGATGACTCCAGTTTTTGACCTTTTTACGTCATGTTACGGTGTTTTTTTTAATCTTTATTTACATGTTTCTTTGTTGTGCCGTGTCTTTTTTATTTTTTTTTATTTTATTTTTTGTAATAACTTATACTTTCCACACTGCAAAGGAGGCGGAGTCTGAAATGGGACTCTGCATTGTGTGTTGGTTTGTGTCCAGCTGTGATGAGTTGTTTGTTGTGGACGGCGTCCCGGACAGCTTAATCTTAAATGCACACAGATCGTTGTTTTCTTTCAGCGCTGCGATGGTTTGTATCATAAACAGACCAACGCTAATGCTAAAGGGGCTATCAGGCCTGAATTATTAATGTCTCGCCTCGTCGTGGTCGGCGCCCTCAGGTGGAGGCGGGACAGTTCTGCCGTAAAACTACCACAACAAGCCAGCGACTTACAGAATCAGGGTTTTCTCAGCATCAATCAGCGGATTAAGCTAACGGCCTCAACCTTCCCGAAGCTCGTCCCTTGTGGCTTCCTGTACACAAAAGGACGTCATGTCGTCTTTGCTTCTCCGTCACCACGAAGCCACCATCTCTGAAGGGTTTCATCTTTTCTTTGTGTTTTTGCTGACTTTTGGTTTCGTTTTTCAGAAACATCCCTGAATTGATTACTTGAACTGTTGAATGTCTTTATATGAAATATACATTTATTAAAAACAGCGCTATTTGCTGTCAGGTGACCAGATTTTATCACGTTCCAGGTACACGCAGAGTCTTTAGGAGGACGGGCGGTGTGTTTCACACATTCTCAGAGGAAACTTCACTAATTGCACATAATCGTCTCAGACACAGATAAACAGAAAGTCTAACAGAACATGAAGTTTGTTTTCTGTTTTCATGTTTTTCTCCTCAGAACATTTAGACCAAAGATTTCAGTTCTTTCCTTTAGTTGATCATGTTGATGATTTTTGATCTCAGAACATAAAACCGTGTTTCTTCAAAGGGAACGTCAGGTTTTTCTGAAGCTCCTCAGGTTCCTCGTTTGGTTCTTTGGGTTCATAAAAGGTTTGAAGTTTTTTTTTTTTTTGTGGGTTTGAAACTCGACAGGAACCAAAGAAGAAGCTGTTTAATCGGACTTTGGGAAGTTCCTGTTTGGTTTCACTTTGTTGTTAAACGTTCCTTAAAAAAGCTTTTTCAGGTGTTTTTAAGGAACGTTTGATGAAAAGGTTCTTTATGGTTCTGTAGCTTCAGTCTGTAGAACCATGTTTGTTCTGTGTTTAATGATGTTCTGATGATCATTTTACTTCTATTTGTGTCGTTAATTTTGAATGCTGTGAAAGATTTGAAAAATCTGATTTAGTTCCAGAATAATCCTGTTTCTAATAATCCTGTTTTTACTCATATTTGTGTGAAGATCCTGCAGAAAACTCGCAACGACAAAGAAACATCAGATTTTCAGGATTTCACATTTTTGTAAACATTCTGTCATGGTTTTTTTTTTTCTTTCAGATTTTATAATCAGATATAATTATTTAATGAATTGATTCTCATAAAATCTCATTATCTGTTTTCTGAAATAACGTTTGAAGTTTAAAAAATTGTTTTATTTGCTGTTAACAGATGCTTTAATGTGAGTTTTCTGCAGCTGATCTGACCTCGCCGTCATCCTGCAGGTTTTTACTTCCTGTCACATGGTCTTTGTTTTCTTGTGGTCAATGATGGAGGTGTTTGTTTTTTATAAAAGTGTGTGTAGGCTGTTAGTAAGAAAATCAGTCGGCGGGACGAAGTAAATGTTGAATCGACTGTTGACTTTTGTGAATAACCAGCGCTGCGTCCAGGTTAAGCTCCGCCCCTCAGAGAAAAAAAGGTGAAGTTTGTTTCAGAATGACATCTTTTATCGTGTGTTTATGCTGCAGGGCCGTACATGCGATTTTTGGCATCCTAAGGTNCCCCCAAAAAAAAAGTGTTTTAGTACCGACTTTTAAAATTTGACAAGTTGAACACTCAGCCACTAAAATTCCCAAAATTCCTAAGGTCATGACCTCTGGAGCTCAGCCTGCTCACTGCACCTGACTGTTAAATACCAACCGTACTTCTACTTTTACTGGCACCTACAGAGAAATAAGGGTTCTATAAGGGTTCTTAAAGGGTTCTATAACAGTTTTTAAAGGGTTCTTATAGGGTTATACTATAAGGGTTCTTACAGGGTTCTTAAAGGGTTCTTATAGGGTTCTATAAGCATTCTTATAGGGTTCCTTATTGAAGCAGTAGGTTCTATAGAACTTACTATATATATATAGTATATAGAACTATATAGAACTTTCTTGAAACTGGTTCCTTGAAAGGTCTTTGAGAAACCAGAAACATGAAGGGAAACATTGGAAAACATTTTTGGTGGAATTAAAATTGTTCCTCTGCAGAACCTTTTGGTTCCACTTATCACCTGTATTTTATTTTTCACCCTCTGACGGTTCTGCAAAGTTTTATTTGCAGCATTTATGAAATGTTTGGAGCCGTGTTGTGTTTTTACACAGAACAACGCAGATTCCTCTGTGAAAATTAAGAACTTTTAAAACAAACTACAAAAAAATATTTAAAAAGTGTATATGCCCCGCCCCCTTTGATGTACGTACAGATCCAGCATGCAGATTTGGTACTATTGACTGTTGTTTTCTTTGTGTATAAAACTGTTAAGTCTTAAAAACAGCTGTTATTGTGTCTTTATAGTTCAGATCTGAATTTAACAGAACAAACGTTAAAAGCTGGAACGACATCGATGCTGAGAAGGATTCAACCAGTAAAACATTTACTGAAATTACTGCTAATTTCTGTTTTAATTTCTCAGAAAATTGTATATGAGGTAAAGGAGCAAACCGGTGATTTTGCATGTTTAAGCCAATAAATACTAGCAGCAAACACGTCACATTACTGACCAACATTTCCAAAACATAAAATTGTCTGTTATTTCATCAAATCCTCTAATCTTTCAAAATCAAATGTTCAGGTGATGCAAACATTTTAAATTTCAATATTTCACCTGCTGACATGTATGATTGTAGAAGGGACGTGTTCCTCTCCTGGGACTATTTTCTGTGGTGGAGATGTATGTTTTCTTCCATGTAATTTGTGTTGGATCCATTAAAGTTACGTCAACATAAGTTTAGTTCTATGTGATGATTATTTATCTTAGCACGTTTCACGTCTCTTCAAGTTGATTTTTATGTCGTACTGGAATGAGTCTTGAAGGCAGGAAAAACAATTCTAATATTTACCGCTCCAGTAGCTTGTTTTGGAAAATGGTTGTCAGTAATGTAACGTGTATACTGGTTATGCTTATTGGTGTCAGACATGCAAGATCACCAGTATGGTCCTTTAAGTGCAACAAAGAAAACGTGCTCCTATTCGCTGGAAATGATGATTTTTATTAGACTTTGATTAATTTCCTAAAGTCTCAGTGTGTCACAGCATTTCATGATGCTGCTCAGATACTAAAACTAAATACGTGGCACGATTACGTGGATTTTCAAATGTCACGAACAGATTTATATTGAAGTCGTCATAAATCAGAGTAATTTTACTTTAACAGATTTAGATTATAATGTAAATGTTATAATCAGAGTAAAACTCGACACGTCATGTAAAGTTAGAAAACTACAAAGTCCTTTTAATTCATGCATGTAAACGTCTGAATGACAGTACAGAGAAATAACGGGAGAATAGCGACATGTGACCAGATAACGTGCAAAGAAGAGTCATCACGTTGTAAAAACCCAAAGTGCTGCAGAGAAACCGTGTCGCTCTGCAGCATGCCACTCCGATAAAACGCCTCCATGTTCCAGATTCAAACATCCTGGATGTTTCTTTCTCAGGTTTTCTCTCAGTGTTTCTCTGGTTAAAGTTCGGCAGGCCACAGCGCGTTAGCTTCTCGTCTCATTCGGATCATTTATTAGCTTGTTAGCTTCTCATGTTCTGATCGTTGATTAGCGCGTTAGCTTCCGTCTTGTTCAGATCTTTTGTTAGCACGTTAGCTTCCATCTTGTTCGGATTGTTTGTTAGCACGTTAGCTTCCGTCTTGTTCAGATTGTTTGTTAGCACGTTAGCTTCCGTCTTGTTCAGATCGTTTGTTAGCACGTTAGCTTCCATCTTGTTCGGATTGTTTGTTAGCACGTTAGCTTCCATCTTGTTCGGATTGTTTGTTAGCGCGTTAGCTTCCGTCTTGTTCAGATTGTTTGTTAGCACGTTAGCTTCTCTTCTCCTTTGGATTATTTGTTAGCGCGTTAGCTTCCCGTCTCATTCAGATCTTTTGTTAGTGCGTTAGCTTCTCTTTTCGTTCGGATTGTTTAGCGCGTTAGCTTCCCGTCTCGTCCTGATTGTTGGTTGCAGATTCTCTGTTTCTGAAATGAACTCGGGTACCTTTGTCACAGAGTTCTGACATGTTCATTTATCTCACAGAATAAAGAAAATATTTTCTTCAAATCCAAACTTTTCATTGTTCTGTTTCGCTTTCTAACACACATTTCAAACAGTTTTCATGTGATTGGGTACCACATTCTTGAAAGCATGGCCTATTTGACAATCTGCCATAATTCTTTAAGATTTACTGTGATTTAGGGTCAAATGTAGAGACTGCATGATCCTCTACATCTGATGTCATATGAGTTGTAGAGCTCATGTCATGTGACCTGTAGTATCATAAATATAAATGTCCAAAACTCAAGAGACTTTCTACAGGTATGAATTTCACCAAATTCATAACTGCAGAAAGTCCAGATATTCCCAGACAGGAAATCACGGACGCCTTCAGCCAATCAAAATGTTCGTCTGTCACCATAGATTTAATGGATACTTAGAAACATTTACTCAGATTAAATTATGAGATCTAGACGATGTTTCAGCTTCTGATTGTGCTTTTCCACCAAAACAGTTCTGCTTCTCAAACTGGTTCGGATCGGTATGTGTGGAACCACAGCGTTCTCTAGAGAGCATGACATAAGGCTATTAAAAAGGACATAACATGATATAAGGCTATATAACATAAGACTATAGTAAGTGTATAGTAAGGCCATAGTAAGGCTAGTAACTGTATAGTAAGACCATAGTAAGTGTACAGTAAGACTATAGTTAGTGTGTAGTAAGACTATAATAAGTGTATAGTAAGACTACAGTAAGTGTACAGTAAGACTATAGTAAGTGTATAATAAGACAAGTAAGTGTACAGTAAGACTATAGTAAGTGTATAATAAGACTACAGTAAGTATAATAAGGCTACAGTAATTGTATAGTAAGACTATAGTCAGTGTATAGTAAGACTACTAAGTGTATAGTAAGGCTAATAAGTGTATAGTAAGACTATAGTAAGGCTATAGTCAGTGTATAGTAAGACTAGTAATACTATAGTCAGTGTATAGTAAAACAATAGTAAGTCTATAGTAAGGCTAGTAAGTGTATAGTAAGACTATAGTAAGTGTATTGTAAGACTAGTAAGTGTATAGTAATACTATAGTAAGTGTATAGTAAGACTAGTAAGGCTAGTAAGTGTATAGTAAGACTATAGTAAGACTATAGTCAGTGTATAGTAAGACAATAGTAAGTCTATAGTAAGGCTAGTAAGTGTATTATAAGACTAGTAAGTGTATAGTAAGACTATAATCAGAGTATAGTAAGACTATATTAAGTGTATAGTAAGGCTACAGTAAGTGTATAGTAAGACTTTAGCAAGTGTATAGTAAGACTATAGTAAGTGTATAATGAGGCAATAGTAAGTATATAAGACTATAGTAAGGCTATAGTAAGTGTATAGTAAGACTATAGTTAGTGTATAGTAAGACTATAGTAGTGTATAGTAAGGCTATACTAAGTGTATATAAGACTATAGTAAGTGTATAAAAAGAATATAGTAAGTGTATAGTATGACTAGTATGTGTATAGTAAGACTACAATAAGTATATAGTAAGATTATAGTAAGTGTATATTAAGGCTATAGTAATTGTATAGTAAGACTATAGTCAGTGTATAGTAAGACTATAGTGTGTAGTAAGACTATAGTAGTGTATAGTAAGGCTATAGTAAGTGTATATAAGACTATACTAAGTGTATAGTAAGACTATAGTAAGTGTATAGTGAGACTATAGTAAGTGTACAGTAAGGCTATAGTAAGTGTGTAGTAAGGCTATAGTAAGTGTATAGTAAGACTATAGCAAGTGTACAGTAAGACNCTATAGTAAGTGTGTAGTAAGGCTATAGTAAGTGTATAGTAAGACTATAGCAAGTGTACAGTAAGACTATAGTAAGTGTATAATGAGGCAATAGTAAGTATATAAGACTATAGTAAGGCTATAGTAAGTGTATAGTAAGACTACAGCAAGTGTACAGTAAGACTATAGTAAGTGTATAATGAGGCAATAGTAAGTATATAAGACTATAGTAAGGCTATAGTAAGTGTATAGTAAGACTACAGTAAGTGTGTGGTAAGGCTATAGTCAGTGTATAGTAAGACAATAGTAAGTGTATAGTAAGGCTATAGTAAGTGTATAGTAAGACTATAATTATAGTAAGACTATAGTAAGGCTATAGTAAGTGTATATAAGACTATAGTAAGTGTATAAAAAGAATATAGTAAGTGTATAGTAAGACTATAGTATGTGTATAGTAAGACTAGTCAGTGTATAGTAAGACTATAGTATGCGTATAGTAACACTATAGTCAGTGTATAGTAAGATTATAGTAAGTGTATAGTGAGACTATAGTAAGTGTATAGTAAGACTATAGTAAATGTATAGTAAAACTATAGTAGGGCTAGTAACTGTATAGTAAGTGTACAGTAAGACAATAGTCACTGTGTAGTAAGACTATAGTCAGTGTATAGTAAGACTATAGTAAGTGTATAAAAAGACTATAGTAAGTGTA
>VXCM01007862.1:0-16810 GCA_014773175.1 Lucifuga dentata
GATTAAGAGATTTTGCAAAATATCAGAAAAGCTGAAATACGGTTTTATCCTTTGGGAAATGATTGTAAGTAACGTCACATGAAAATTTAATATATTATTCTCAAACATGCAAAATGGGTGGCATGCTCCTTTAATGTGCATTGTATATGTATGAATACATGTTTGCATCTATGTGGAAGGAGGTTCAAGTGTTCAAGGGTTTCAGGGCGACTTTGTGTGTCTTTATACACACTTTTGTGCGGGTTCTAGTTAAGTAGGTTTTTTAAGGGGCTACTTTTTTAACTCGCAGGGACACACACTCGCTGTGCACACAGACTCACATGTGAAGTGAACATTATTAGAGGTAATGTATATATGAGCCTCTGCAGCCACAGAGAAAAGCTCACTAAATGTGGAATAGCATATGGTCACACTGAAAGCAATAAATCCTCCCCGAGGTTCATCTGCCTGCACACATTTACATACACCCACACACTCTTACCTCTTCAGATACACACATATCATCATGGAACAATTAACACCTATACGCAAGCTCTGCGTTCACATTATTCCCTTTCTTCATTTCAGCATTTGCTTTTGTTTGTGCTGAACAACACCGCACCAGCTCAACCTTGAGGAAGTTGTGCATTAATGTCCTTGCAGGTAAAGTCGTTCTGCAGCGTGTTCCCACAAATCAATGTCAAATGATGCTTTCTGTTGTTTACTAGACAGTCACAACAGGAGTCAGCCTCCTCCAATGAAAGCTGAAGCGTTTGTCAGGTTTGGAGCATGTTCTGAGCCTCTCTGTGATTAAATAAACTCAGTTGCAAAGATGAAGAGATGTTTGGAATAAATGGAAGAAGTGTGTGTTTAGCAGCAATCACACTGCAAAAAAGCCCGAATGCAAGCAGACAATCAGCTGAACAAAAATGACTTCATCCTCTAATTTTTGATATTTTACTTTTTATTGCATTTGGCTTTTATTTGCTACCTAAAAAACTGCACTGTAAAAAAAAAAAAAAAAAAAAAAAAAAAAAAAACTTTACCAAACCAGGCAACAAATTTTGCATATGCTGCTAAATGTGCCGATTTCTGCTTATTTCTATGAAAACTATTAAAGTAAAAGTTATAAAAATTTGTCATGATTAACATGATTAATAAATATATTTTCAGTGAAATTATAGAAAGAAACAAACAAGCAGTAAAAGCAACATTGTTTGCTGAAATCTGAGTCAGGGACTTAATTGTCACAGATGGAAAAAGCTCTTATTTATACGCAGCTATACTTAACTAGCAGAAAATTAAACTGAATACAAACAAATGAAGACCACTTGTCTCCAAAAGAGTCTAATAACCCAGTGCAGATGGTGCTTGATAAGATTATTTTCTTTGGGTAAAGAAAAATAACTTGGAATCGTCTTGAAAAGAAAAAATCCTGATATTTTCTAAACTTCCTGTTTCTGCACACAGGCAATAAAACCTTACAGATCTGACATAAACAGAATGCACACATCCACCCTCACGCCCACGCAGCGGGCAGAGTTTCTGTTCACTCACAGGAAAAGCTTCATATATGTTCACAAATGAGAGAGAACCTGACGGCATGCTCGACTGTGAGGATGTGTGGGTGTATGCGCTTGTGCTTGAGCTCTTAAAAGTACGTGTGTGTGTGTGTGTGCGTGTGTGTGTGTGTGTGTGTGTGTGTGTGTGTGTGTGTGTGTGTGTGTGTAGCTGAGTGGATGTATATGATAGAGTGACAGAGAGCAGAGACACCGAGAACTCTTACTGGAGTTCCTCTCAGCTTAAAGTTAATTAAAAGGATTATTCTCTTCTTATTGTCCCTCTGAGTCACATGGTTAGAATACTGACTACATCAGGCATAAAATTCTTGCTAGAAGGGATATGTGTACCTGTCCTTTTTAGAAAAAATAATATGGCAGTAACACCAGAACGAGGGTTTTTGATTCCACCTATGTCACAAATGTCAATCTCAAGGCCCACGAGATAATATCTAATAACTGACCTGTCAGTATATAGTGCACACATTACAGATGCTACAAATCCCAGAATGCACTGCAACAGCTGGTGCGTAAATCAACACTTACCTCCCCTCCGTGCCCTACAGTCACTTTTAATGAGCTTTAAGCTAGCCCGCGGAAGAAATGGCCAAAGGAAAGGTGGACTCTGAAAAAAGGCTTTCAATACAGGTGGAGTTAGAGAAGCTGTTTGCTGTCGTTAAACCTGTTAACCTGTTAGCAGAGCTGATGTAATTAAAGAATATAACATAAAAAGGCATGATCACATTTAAAATATTATTCTCATTTTGCTTCTTGGTGTTAATGAAAACCAAAGAGTGATTTTAGATTTCCCTTGAGAAAAATGACAGTTTTCTGGCTATTTTTGATGCCTATGATAAAACTTTTTCATTGGAGATGAGTCAGAGAAGCACTGCTGATAGAGAGGAAGACATAAAAAAAAAAAATGAAGTTCATATGAATAGTTTGTCAGAACACCTTTGATGAAAACGAGGCCAATTTAAGTCTGTTTTCAATAAAGGTTGACCCTGTTTGGCCCTNACACCTTTGATGAAAACGAGGCCAATTTAAGTCTGTTTTCAATAAAGGTTGACCCTGTTTGGCCCTAGACTTGGACCCAATTTTTAATTTTGGCCCCTCTGTGATTGACTTTGACACCCCTGACCTATGTCCATGCATGCAAAAATAAATGTACCATCTTCTTCTAATTCCACTTTACAGGGGACAAATTCTTATTTTTAAGTTAGGGTCTATTGTGAAACATTTGCAACACTTTAATAATGAGCACAAAGGAAAAAAAAACACACATATCCACTTCTACTTCCTGCAACAACATTGTGCACACTGAGTGACGACAGGCCATTTTAAGTACTGTCTCTTTAAGACCCTCTCCCAAAAAGCCTGCTCTGTTCTGATTGGCCAGCTGCAGATGGTGGCCAAACACTCGCTTGCAGTGTGTCTGACCAGGTGTGTAAGCAGGTAAATTCACATTACATGTTGACCTCAACATGTTACAAACCTAAAGAACCAATCAAAACTAATCTTTTAGGCCATTTCAGGAGTGAACAAATGTGAACCTCATGTTTTGCAGCTTTGTTTAACACAAATTCCTAATAAATTACGCTATAAAATGAGAGAAAAAACAAAAAGCATCATATGTCCCCTTTAAGATAAATTCTCAGCAGATCTGGT
Organism: Lucifuga dentata; assembly: GCA_014773175.1. Taxonomy (NCBI): domain Eukaryota; kingdom Metazoa; phylum Chordata; class Actinopteri; order Ophidiiformes; family Bythitidae; genus Lucifuga; species Lucifuga dentata. Next base: position 3,207 of record VXCM01007862.1, read on the forward strand.
TGAAGTGGCAGCAAATGTTTGAATCTTGGCACTGGAGAAAAGATGGAGGCAGATGGTTTGGAATTTCCCTGTTAAGCAGAAAATATGAAATTGCATTCACAATATGAACTCTGTGATTGTAGGAGGAAATGGACATCATCTGCCACAGAGTATTTAAGCAAATTGTCCAGTGTGTGTGTGTGTGTGCGTGCGTGCGTGCATTATGCGTGGGTGTACATTGTTGGAGCAATTGACTAAATGGGCATTTAATTGGTTTTGCAGAGAGCACACATTTTGACGGGGATAAACAGATTTCTTTGTCTGCCAGCGAGCGAGATGACAGAGCAGAGATAGTCCATTTGTTCAGCAGCACAGTGACTCATGCTGAGGCAAACAATTAAGACTCTGACGGCTTATTCATGCTTCAAAAAGCAACGGTTTGTCTACTGAAGGAAGGAAAATGTTCACAAAATGTTGCTGGCAGTTTGATGTGTTGTTTTGCAGTGTGCTGAGTGTGTCTCATGTATGAGCACGATGCCAGCTGCTCACCAGATCATCCACCTCCCCCTTTCCCATTAGCTCACACTCTGTTAAGCTGGGACAGGTCAGTCAGTGAAGGAAAAAACATTCTTCAAATTCATACAGGAATAATATCTGGTGTGATTAATGGGTTAATAATGGGGGTCTGGTGTGATTAAGGAAGTAACAACCCCCTCCCCCAAATTTGTGTTTTTCTCAAAATTGCGTTTTTTTCCCCTCACAAATCTGAGTTTTTTATCCCTCAAAAGAACTATGAGGGTTTTGTTTTTTTTTTTGTTTTTTTTGCAAATTATGAGTTTTTTTCTCGCAAATTTTGAGTTTTTTCTGGCAAATTTGTGAGTTTTTCTCACAAGAATTGAGATTTTTTTCCTTGAAAGAACTATGAGGTTTTCTCTTGCAAATTTACAAGATTTTTTTCTCACAAATTTGTGAGGGTTTTTTTTTTTTTTTTTTTTTTTGCAAATTTGTGAGGGTTTTTTCACAAGCAGTATGAATTTTTCTCATAAATTTGTGAGTTTTTCTCGCAAGAATTGTGTTTGCCTCGCAAATCTGTGAGTTTTTTCTCTCAAAAGAACTAGGAGATTTTTTTCTTGCAAATTTACAAGGTTTTTTTTCCTTGTAGGTTTCCTCATTTTTTTCTTGCAAATTTGTGAGTTTATTTCTCATAAATTTGTTTTTTTCCTTGCAAGAACTGTGTCAATTTTTCTCCCAAATTTGTGAGTTTTGGGGGAAATGTGTTTTTTTTCCTTGCAAATTTTGGGGGTTTTTTTTGTCACAAATTTGTTAACTTTTTCTCACAATATTAGTCTCCCCCCTTTTTTTTAACCCCCTCTTTTTTTTTTCTTTTTACATCTATGGGCCTAATTTGCCTTTCTACTATTGAGCTACTATTCTGCATTCAAAACATTCATTAAAATGGTCAAAATATGCATGTAAATATTCTACCCTAGCCTAAAAAGGAAAGATGCACAACAAATGCATAATCAAAGACATCCTCCATAATTATTACAAATCACATGAGGTCTCCACTTAATATTAAATAGGACGTTACTTGGAGTACTGGAGTGGTTGTTGGTTATGAGTCTTTAAATCATCTCAGGTGTAGGTAGAGCAGGGAAAGATGGAAAATGCATAAGGCTGTGGTACTGGAGGACCAGGACTGAGAATCAAACTGATTGCATCAGTTTATGAGGAGCCTGATGTTACTTTATTCTCCTCAGAAGAGATGAACACAGTCATCAGCTTGGCAGCCAAACAGCTGAGATCACATTCAAATAAACAGATAATTCATTAGGTCTGCATGTCATCACCGTCATGTCAGACAGTACAGTCTGGACTCACTCAGTATCATCTCTCTCTTTCTCTCTCTCTCTCTCTCTCTCTCTCTCTCTCGCTGGCTGGGCTTCAGAGAGTCCAGGAGGACAGACTGGGTCTTTGACTGGAGCGGTGATGCTATCACGGCTCCCTGGCCCAGTCTAACTGCACAGGCCTGGCTTTGTTTTCCTCTGTCTCCTCTCCTCCTCTCCTCCTCCTTTCTCTTCTCTCCTCTGCTGTTGCTGTGCTCATTTGCCAGATTCCCCACAGCTCGTGGAAATTCTGAAACATGGAATATTCAATGGTGTGTGTTCCAAACACAGAAACTGTGGGAATTTAAGAAATTCTCAGGAGAAGTCAACAAAAGGGAAACAGCTCGCTTTAAGAACATAGTATTTTTATGGTTGTTAATTCAGTTTCTTAGTACTGAGATGCAGGTATGGAAAGTTGAACATGAACATGAACATCGTCAATCGCTGTTTTAGTCAACACGAGCTACAAATGAGTCTTGATATGGTTATGAGAAAAATTCAGAACTGAGGAACTTCTCTTTGTTTTGCAGCAAGAAACCAGGACCCATTTTGGTACCTGAATTATTATTCCTGAACCATTTTCAGATCCTGCTTCAGGGAAGGCACTTTTTCAATGGTTCAGACAAACTTAAGAAGTTGAAGAAAGAGCACAGAGACCGCAGGGAACTCAGCAAAAGCAGCGCAGGATGATGCAGTAGTAATTCTGGACTTAACTATGAGTTAATGGACTCTGTTTTGGGGCACAGGGGCATTAAATGCAGCAACCACAGCATTGGAGGGAATGCATGAGGCGACGGTTGAATCCAGTAAGTGTAATCTTGTATTATTATAGTCTTAACATTATGTCACGTCATTCGTTTAGCTCCCAAGCTAGTTGAAAGCACAAGCCGGGTCAAAGAAAGGCCAAGCCGAGCACCGGTACTAGTACCACGTTGGTGGCAATGAGGTAAAGTGTTGTAAAAAATACTGGGCGAGCACAAAACCGAAGCAGAAACAAAAGATCAAGCAAGTTAAGACACTTTAAAAGACGTTTGTCTAAGTGGAGAAAGAGACAGATACAGTAGCTATAAACTAGAAAATGAGACTAAAAATTAAAGAAACGACTACTGCTATGGCACAGAGCTGAATCTCTGTTCACCAGTACGAAGCACTTCATCACTGCCAGGCCTGATTATTCACCATCATCACTCACTCACACATGTATACACTCCTTCTCCCAACCCGCATACATTACTAGCAAACAGAGAAGCCTGGGCCTAAGTAGCTATTGTACTATGAATTATGAGCCTTCTAACGTTGAGTTATGATCCCCTCTCTCTCTCTCTCTCTCTCTCTCTCTCGCTCTCTCTCTCACCAACTGCATGATGGATAATATCTACATATGCAAGGTTTACAAATGGGCCACATTGAACCTCCCAGAGAGGATATTTAAAGTCACATTTACAGTGGGTTATATTTGGCTAATATCTGTGAAACTGTCACCATGAGAAATGATTCATGCTTATTAAACCTCACAGACATCAATTTAAAAAAAAAAAAAAACTGGAACAATTTGTTGTTTAGCTTTATTTTCAGGATTTGCATGTCTTTATTTTAGCCAGATACTGGCTTGTTAGACCCTTGTGTATCAAAACAAGGCCAGAAATGTTCTCATTCTACTTGCTAGTAACATATTGCAGATGTTAATGCTGGACTGCGTTACAGCTCACACAATGATCAATATCCTCCCCGCTGGAACGAGATCAGAATAGGGATTAAAAACTGAGGGTGTTCAATCAGCCAAGATCAGCAATAGATATCAGTGTAATCTGTTAAATCACTTCTTAAAACAAAATTTTACAGACACACTGGAATATAAACTGTTTCACCTACATACTTCTCATTTCATGTGCTCAATTTGCTCTCCTTCAGCTCTGGTTCTCATTAATGTCTGGTGTTTCATTGTCTGTAAATGCACTATAACTCTAAAAGTGAGTTATAAAAGTGACTTCTTGTTTATTTTGGGGAAATTCATGTTTGGGAAATTACCAATGACCCATGCATGCCCTTGAATAAGAAACTGTCCATGTCTGGTCAGGTCTAAGTCACTAGCATTTTACACCACAGGAACTCAGGAAATTTCCTTCATTTTGCACCAAGGAACCATTTTTAGTTCCTTCTCCAGGGCAGATTTTCTCTGATGGCTCAGGAATTGCTGGGTGGAACTTGTAAGACCAAAATTTGCTGATTGGTCAGATGCAGATCCCAAACTTAAAGAAGGATCCGATGTTGCTGTTGAGTTCAGTACCTTAAAGACAATGACTGAAATTTGTATTTACCTCCATTGAATAACCACATCTTTTTATGATTTGGGTGAACTGGCCCTTTAATCAATCAATCAACTCAATCAAACTTTATTTATATAGCACCTTTCATACAAGTGAAATGCAACTCAAAGTGCTTTACAGGCAACTGACAAATTTCAGAAGTATTAGAATGTGAGACTAATGTACCNGCAACTCAAAGTGCTTTACAGGCAACTGACAAATTTCAGAAGTATTAGAATGTGAGACTAATGTACCATCAAAATAAAAATAAATTAAAACAGTTATAACCAGGGTCAGATTGGCCATCGGGAGAGGCGGGACTTTTCCCGGTGGGCCGCAGCCATTGGTGGGCCAGTGGCCTCTACACAACACAATATAATATTGATTAAAACTAAACAAACACTTTATTTTTCCCTTTCATAATTTTCTTGGCACTGGAGAAACAGCAGACAATGACGGACTTAATCGTCCCACCTCCGGCATCATAGCTGTTTTTGTCTGGGTATTCCTACCCCAACACCCCCACGCCGCTAGACACCTTTAAGTCCCGGTAAAAATTAGGATCCCAATCCGACCCTGGTGATAACCATAAGACAATAAAAAAAGAAGCACTAAGAAAGAAAAAAATTTAAAAGTGAGAAAAAAATTAAAAGTTAAGAGGCACTCTTTAATGAGATTGCAGATTTACTACAATATTAGCAGCAAAAACCTGCATGGAACTGAATTTTTCTCATCCTAATCTGAACCAAATGTAGAAATTTAAATCTTAATTTAAATGCTCTAATCCCAGTTTGTTAGCATTGTTAGTGTCGCCATGAAGACATTTACAGAAACACCTGAGACAGCCGATGACAACTTTTTGGTTTTGGTTGAAGCAGCATTAGCGAGAAAACGGAATAATAAGCTGAAAGCAGCTGTCTCCTCATATTGGTGTCAGATATGGTTCCACCCTGAAAAAAGATACAGCGATCCAAAAACATCTAGTATGAGCAGCAACATGGACTGTGCCGTGTGCACATAGCCTCAGGTATCTGTCTCTTTGCTTTGCTTGCTCTTTTTCCAGGGTGTGGCTGTGAAAAAGCCAACAATAGGTCGTGTGGGAGGGAGAAAAGGGTTTCGCTCTGACAGGATGATCGTCAGGTATGTCTGATCCAATGCACGACGCGAGTGAAGTCATTAAACGTTGAAAGGTGATCTGCCTGTCAGCTCGCTTCCTGTCTTTCTCTTAACACACACATGCACAGAAAACACACTCACACACTTCAATTACATGTCTATTGCAGAACGTGGCCACAGTAGGAATGAGTGTATGTGTGTGTGGAAGGATTGGTCTGGAGGAGAGAGAATCAAATGTTGAATCTCAGTCATCCATGGCTGCAGACTGTCAGACACTACATGGATATAAGACATGGCTGTAAGAATCATGTTAAAGTAAGACAAGATGCGTTCAGGCTTAGAAAAGGAACAGATGCACAATTAAAACTGGAGCCTCAGGTGAACAAAACACAAAAGTCTGTAATTCTGTGAATCTGATGAATCATTTTTATGCAAATCTACCCATATTCCTACAGTAGCCAAGCAGTTTTTTTTTATCCCTGCTAATGAAATGCACTGAATTATTGAGTCAAACTATAAAACATCAGGAATTGCTGTTACTTATTTCTCTTAAAAAAAAAAAAAAAAAAAAAAAATTCAATTCAATTCAATGAACTTTATTTGTCCCCAAGGGCCAATTAAAAATGGGATGCTATCCTCACAAAGAGAGGCTAATGACTTCTGAAATGTTGGATTGGTTTGTCGACTGATTACGATCGTGTCTCCTGTGGAATGTTGTTGGGTGCACAGCAGGAATATAGGGTGTCAGGACCATTGTTACAAGCCCTCATGTAACCAAAGGGAAAGCCGTGCTCACATTCTCTGCAGGAACTCGTGCACGTGCACGTTGGACCAAAGCTGTCCCTCATTGCCACTTCGATTTGTGAGTTTTGAGTTTCCTGGATGGAGTCTCAAGGCTGAGTCGTGAGGATTGGGGTTATCTCGGGATTACATTTCTGCTGTTTGCGGATGACGTAGTCCTGATGGCTTTATTAGCCTTTGTATCCAAATTTGAGGGAATGACACCAGGGGCGGCACTAGGGGTGGGCTTTTGGGGCTTAAGCCCTGGATGTTTTCCACAAAGCCCTGAATCTTTGTTTAATGGTGTGTTTTAAATTTTCTGTAGCATTTTTGCAAATTACCCAAATTCATCACCAAGGTGGAACCACAGTGTTGTGAACAGATTGGTCGGACCCAATTGGTGGAAGGAACGGACATAAAGCACCCTATAGCGCCGCTGTTTAGATCATTGTAGAGGTTTTTGTTTAAAAAGATTTTTAACTTCATATTCAGTAATATTACTTGTTAAAAGATGTAACATGATTTGTTCCATTTCTTAAACAGATGTTTCAACATTTATATTTAGCTTTGGTAGATATAAAATAGCTTTAGCTATCTACCAAAGCTACCTGCCTGGATTTTCCAGTGGAGATCTGGGCTAATGCTGCATTCGACAGACCTCGGAACTCAGATTTTTCCAACTTCTTACTTTGAAAAATGCATTGGAACGGACTTTAAGATGGAGCTCTGGCTGAGAAACTCGGACAAAATTATCTACCCCGACTTACCGAGTATGACGACACTCAACATGGCAGTGCTGTGGAAGCGAGCTTTGTGAATAGAAATGATCAGCTAACAGATGAATAAAGTATTTTTTCTTGCATGAAATTGAAAGAAAAAGGTCAGAATATATCGCCAAGTTAACTATCTATTTTTATAATAACTGTTTGCCATTGATACGTAATGTAAATAATTTCATAATATTACTTCTCTGCACAAAGTTTAATACCCACTGTGATTAATATGATTGTAAAACAACACAACCAAACAGTCCTGTAGTCTAACTTTACTTTAGTTAGCATTTATTATGAAGTTTAATTAATTTTACAGTATTTATTGGTGTTCATGCTTTTTTGATTACATTTGGCTGGAATGGTTTGAGGTTGGAAGTTGGAGCTTCCAACTGGGAAAAATTCGACTTCCAAAGTCTGTGAACGCAGCATAAGCCCTGGATCGCCACAAGCTCTAGATCCAACCCTGAATGACACCAAACCAGATTGTCCCCTCCAATTTAGGAATGAGTTGTTGCCCCAGCTAGCTTGGAGTGCTGTGATGGAGCTGAAAATTGATATGCAAACTGGCGAGGTGTTGACATTGTGGGGACTTTGGCAGGACGAGGAGAGGAGGGAGCTGCAGAATCACACTGAAAGGATCCAGCTGAGCCAGTTCTGATCAGGATACCTCATGAATGCCTCCCTGGGGAGCTAATCCAGGTGCTTCCAACTTGGAGAAGAGCATGAGGCAGACCTAGAATACACTCAAGGAATTATTATATATCTCATCTAGCCTGAGAACAGCTTTTCCTGAGATCTCCCAGGAAGAGCTGAGGGACACAGCTACAAAGAGGAGCATCGGATCCAGATAAGCGGTAGAACAAGGATGGATAGTTCATTATCTTTGATCATGTTTGGTCTTGAAGAGCTGCTGACAGACTCCTCTACTCAAGTTGTATTTTATGCTTAATAAATGTTATGTCTACAATGAAAACTATGGAAGGAAAAGCAAGACAGTTAGTTTCCTTTGGTACAATCCCAGTTATCCTAGCCAAAATTCTGAGGTCATGAAATGTTGTTTTGTCAAGAGAATTTTGAGAAACTGTCATCCCACCATCGTCTGTTTTCTTTTACCCATAAACACTTACTTTATGTGGTTGTTTCTGTACATGGTTTGGATTATATTATTGCAATTTTCCTGGAGAAAGCCCGATGTCCATATTGGATGTGGCTGGGTGCGGCCATTTGGAGAAACTTTGTGTGTATAAACCCACCATAATGCTCCAATCACGTTTCAAATTATTCTCAGCGGAGCAGCTTGTTTTATCTCATGGTGACATCATGTATGAAGCCTTGGTTTTTCTGGATCATAGCTGGAGAGAAGGTTGTTTATGTAGTTAATAAAATGCTCAGGGTAAAACGCAAACCCCGGTTTAGCCTGGATTATTTTCACTTTAACGTCGCAGCCGAGAGGAAATCATTTCCCTTTGCGTATGCTCTGAGATTTCTGACATATTACACGTATTACTCAATAGGATTACATTTGCTAAGATAGGTCACACAACACAAAGGCTGATATTTATAGCTGCTACATATAGGACTGTATAATTTCATGAGGAGATATCGCCTCCAGCACACGGGATTCAGCTCCATGTAAAGTTATTCATACATAATGAATGCACGCAATGAGATCCAGTAAAGATCGTATATCCTGGAGTATCATTTATACTATATCACCTTACAGCCTTCATCCTCCTCTTCCTCTCCTTGTTCTGTCCATATAATTTTTATCGCATTCTCTCTTTCTTTCCTGTGACTTCTTCCTATTTCACCCCGTTCCATCATCTGCCATGTGTCTTCTCATTATTCCACGGTAATATCCAATCGTCTGTCACCCTGCTTGTGATTAGCACATCCCAGATTGCCTCATGTGTGTATGTGTGGATTCACAAATGAGCCCGTATGCATGTGTGTGTGTGTGTGTGTGTGTGTGTCACCTCATCATCAGCCAATCACACGGATCAGTGCCGATGATCCGGTTGGAGCGCGAGGAAAGAAAATCAAGCTATTGTTTCTGGACTTTTCCTCTATCTCCACAACAATAGATCCAACCTGTCATTGAGGTTTAACTCTTAGCCAAAAGAGGTAATTCTTCATTTATATTTATGTATGCAAAGCCCTTCCACTCTGCTATTAAAACAATGCAAATGACACTGATTTGCTTTGTTAATTTGTCTGTGTGGTAGCATAAACTTCACCACAGCCTGTACTCTGGCGTCTGTTACGTCAAGTGGAAAAAAATCTACATAAAGGTGAGAAAGAAGGCCAAACCAAGACGCCCAGATCCTGGTGAAGCTATATAATAATAATAAATTCACAAACTGATGTCATCATGTGTGCTTGTCGTGAAAGCGTTGGAACCATGAATGAAAGAATGCGTGTATGGGGTCAATTCTCTGCCAAAAGTTTTTTGAGGTTGTAAAGAAAATTTGTATGTGCAAAATAAACTTGTATACGCAAAAAAAAAAAAAAAAAAAAATTTGCAAATGTGTAGAGGAGATTTGAACCTGTAAAAAAGTTTTGCAAATATGTAGAAAAGATTTGTTTGTAGAAATGTTTTGCATACCTGTAGAAAAGATTTGCACTCATAAAATCAGCCTACAAATGCGTGGAGAAGATTTTTGCTCTGCGCTCAAAATTCCTATGTTTGTGTGTGACACTAAAATACTAAAGTTACAAACACAAACTCAAAATACAAGTGTGCAGAGTTTTGGCAGAACCTTTACGCCTGACNTAAAGTTACAAACACAAACTCAAAATACAAGTGTGCAGAGTTTTGGCAGAACCTTTACGCCTGACCCCAGTGGGCCAATGAGAAGGCGATCTTGGACTATCCAATCAGAAACTGATGTCTAACTGTCCAATGAGAGGGCTCATTGTCCTGCCCACTGAAAGTTCTCCGTGCCTTCAGAGCTTGGAACAAACCGTAGGAATTTTGAGCACTTAGCAAAAATCTTCTCCACACATTTGCAGACCAATTTAATGAGTGCAAACCTTTTGTACAGGTATGCAAAACATTTCCACAAACACAAATTTTTTCTACATATTTGCAAAACTTTTTTACAGGTTCAAATCTCCTCTACACATTTGCAGATTTTTTTTGCATATACAAATTTATTTTGCACATAAAATTTCCTTTACAACCTCAAAAAACTTTTGGCAGAGAATTGAGCCCATATGCATGAATGGTCTGTTTTGCAGCAGTCCACATCCATTTTTTAAAAATAAATAAAAATGTATTATATCCAAATCTGTCTGTGCCAAATCAGGGTTAAAGTCATGATTTGCCTGCTTGCCTTAAATAAACTGCTGCCCTTTCAGCAGATGAAGTTGATCAGCTAATTAAAGAGTTTATGCAACTTATCTGCCGCTCAAAAAGAAAAGAAATACTTGCTCTGTTTAACCTTGAGCTTCTATTTGTTGCCTGATCTCTGTAAAACACTTGATTTTCTGTTAATCACAACACTCAGCACTAATCCTTTCTGTTTCCAGCATCCAGGGGTTTTTAAGTGCAGAATCTTCCACAATAACAAGAAGAACTTCAGAAAAATATCTTGTTAGAGGGGCAACAAATGGCAAAATATACAGTAAATATGTCTAATATAGCTGATCCATGGACCAGTTCTGCTTCATCCACAGCAGAGAAGGAAGGCTATGTTTATTAAAAAATAATAAAGATAACCCCGGGAGAGGTGAAGAAATAACATATACTAGCAGACACACACGGAGGATAAGTTCATGTTAAAAATATGTGATACTCTGGCAGCAAAGGCCTCAGAGATACGCTGCCTTTATGAATAATGCATTTGTGAGAAAGCAACAACATAGAATTATAGAAGAGACTAATTGTCATAACAGTAATATAGCAAAGTGTTTTTCTTTTCTTCAGAACAATGAGCTCTTTAAACACAGGTTATGGATGCTGTTTGATGAATAATGCATTTCCATTTGACCTACGTGTCAAGGCTATATGTATATTTATAACATAAGGAATAAAAATAAGGATTTCAAGCAATATCTAACTGTCATGAGACAGCTGATTGGAAAGAAACTAGAAAAAATAAATAGGAGTTGAAAGGAGCAGGGAATGATTTTTTTTGCCAGGATTACACTGGAAGCAGTTGAAAAGGAAGCTGTAGGTGAAGGAATATGATTATGTGCAGAAAAGGTAGCATGAGGTACTTGTCCAAGATGAGTTTTCAGCCTTGGATGGAAAAGTGGAGAGTGACTATTGCTGTGCTGAAGAGAGAAAGAAGGTCAATCCGCCGCTGAAGATGAGGGAGGGAATGTGAAAGCAAGTATCCGGCTGCAGCTTGAATAGCATTCCTTCCTTCTCCGTGCTGTGAGATGATCATCTTCCCTCCGAGGTGACGGAGATTGGTTTTGGAATGACGATGGGTGTGCGTGTTTTTCAGAAATATCCTTGGCAATCCTGTTTTTCTCTCTGAAACAACGTAGCAGCACATTCAATTTGAGCGATACAAATGCTCAGGCAGTAAATGATGCCGTCACTGATATATATATATATATATATATATATATATATATATATAATATATATATACTGCCGTCACCTTTCAGTTTCTCCTTCATTCTCACCATATTAATGATCACATTTATGTTTCATCAAACTTGTCACCATCAAAATGTAGCATTTTTATTGCTGAGTCTGGGTGTTTTAGCCCATTAATGTTACACACATAACATGAAAAATGAGCCCTCTCTCCTCAACTACCAGACAAATAATAGCAAGGTTAAAAAAAGAGAAAGAAAACTGGCAATCTGAAAATAAATCTACAATCTCAAACAGTTTAGTTTCCAAAATTGATTGTCATATGATCCATTTTTTTGATTGAGTTCTTTACATTCAACCTGTAAACAACAAATGAGGCTTGGGTCTTTCACAGGTCAGAAAGCTCTCAAAAAAAGTCAAAAACGCCATTTTGAGACCCTTTTTCTTCTTTTTTTTTTTTTTTTTTTTAATTTTTACAGATTTAGCAGAAATGCTCAGATTTTCTCTGAGCAACCAACATCTAGAATTTATTAAGAATTTTGTAAGAATTTATTTTTTTTTAAGTTTTTGATTTTGGTAGAACTTTTTTTTTAAAATTTGTATCCTGATTTTTGAGACTACGTGAGACTCAAATCAATAATTTAAGATTTTTTTCCTAACTTTCCCCTAGAAACTTTTGAAATCTTTAAAGATTTAGTCTTGTATTTCTGCCCTTACAGATTTAAGAGTATTTTTTTTCTATAATCAAGAATGTTCTTGAAACTATGACCAGATTTTCACAAAACAAAATTTGCCCTCATGTCTACTAAAGGATTATTTTTTTACAGTGCAACTTTTTTTAGTGGCAAATGAAAGACAAATTTAATAAATAAGGATAATTGGAAAGATGACTTTGAACTCTCGAGGATTAATACGTGAAATTTAAAACATCCTTTCCAGGAAGCGAGGAAAGCTTTGATTTGAACTTGATGGGATTCAGCGCATTTTCATATTCCCAAAAGGGTCACAGCACCTAATCCTGCAGTCGAAACAAAAGCATAAAAACATTAAGCAGCAACAGCAGTGTGTGTGTGTGTGTGTGTGTGTGTGTGTGTGTGTGTGTGTGTGTGTGTGTGTGGCTGAGTGAACTTCAAACAGCACTGTGGCTCTTTGGGGGTCTATTATAGAGGGACTGACATGGTTCTAATGACGCAGGATTTGACTCTGGCAGCAAAGGTACCTCAGGAGTTCAATAGAAGGATGGTCCCATGACGACAAGATGATTGACAGCTCCTGGGTTGCCATGGACAGCAGGAGGGAGGGACTCCTGCACCGATGCACCTCTTGATTTGTTGTCAGGGAGTTTGATTGACATCTGATGGTGACATTTCTTCATCTCTTCTCATTTCTATAGTTCTGTCCTTCTGTGGTCTGGAACAATGAGATTAGATTCTTTGAATTATTTTTAGACAAGATTAAAAAAATATGATTGAGTGTCATATAGCCGCAAGCGCCAATTAGTAGGGTTCAAGCAACGTGCAACAATTTGAGGGATGGACAGTTTTAGAAAGTTGTGATGACAAGAAATTTTTTAAAGTGACTTTGTATTTCAATGTTCTTGAATGAAAAATGTAATCACAGTTTCACAAATGGCATTTCATTTGAAGTTATCTTATTGGTTTAACGTTCCACATTTGTGTAAATACACCAAATGATGAAAATCTACTGGGTAGAAGTGGGCGTGGCCTACATGGATATGCATCTCAGCCAAAGGAATAGAGGGGGAAAAAAAAGACAAAAACTGACAAGAATTCTGCTGTTCTTACTGCGCCAACATCAGTTAGATTGATTTTTCTTTTTTGCATAAATAGTGTGTAACACACATCCAACAAATTTGGTTATAATAGACTAAGTCATTCATGAGATACAGGACTTTTGTATAATGAGACGTGCCCACTCAAATTTGGCAGCCAAGTTTAGCAAAACAGCAAGAATATCAAAAATCTAATGCATAACTTATTTCCAGCTTGGTCCAGACATTCTACGTGTAAAATTTTGTGTCAATTGAGTCAAAAATGTAGGCGGTACAAGCAGGAAATATACAAGAAGAATGTGAAAAATGAGACACAAGCATTCTCTGAAATACTGGAACTCAGAGAAATGTACGGAGCCCCTTAGGGGTCATGTGTGAAAAAAATGAAGTAGATAAAAAAAAAATAAAAAAAAAAAAGGG